>BLSH010473573.1:198031-215377 GCA_018402905.1 Glandirana rugosa | reverse complement strand
CACCCCCCTTCCCGTTATTTTACTTGATTTTAATTTATTTTCCCTATCCCCATTTATTTGTAGGGCACTTGCCCTAGTTTGAAGATGATTTTAGAACAGTTATATGGCTTTAACCGTTAATTAATACTTTTCAGACACAGTTTGAAGATGATCCACATTCACCTCCATTTTTGCTTTTTTTATGTTTTTATTTTTTTAAAAATATTTACAGTTATTTCCCTGTCCCCATTTTTTTGTAGGGCACTTGCCCTACCCTTACCCCCATTTTACTTCCTTTTGCAGCCCTCTGGGGCTTTCCAGGACTTTCCTACAGCCATTTTTGTGCCTAAAAGTTCGGGTCCCCATTGATTTCAATGGGGTTCGTTGTCCGTGCGATCGTTCGGGTTCCGTCCGGACCCGGACCCGGACTTTGTCCCGAAGTTCGGACGGACCAGCAGAACCCGAACTTCCAGGTGTTCGCTCAACTCTAAAACCAATCTCTCATTTTTCGACCAGTACATTTTAATTGAGTCTGTGTCCAAATGTACAGGTACCAATTCAAAAGTTCCAGGCACAAAATGTTTTGCACCAGTCTGACCACATTGTGAAGCCCAAGTGGATCAAAGTTGTAGGTATGTATTGTATAATCTTACCCTAAGGTCCCTTTTAAACTGAGGCGCTTCTAAACTGCCAGTAAAACATTGAGCACTTTTGAAGAGCTTTTCAGGTGCTTTTTAAGAGCTTTTCAGGCACATTGGAAGAGCTTTCTATTCATTTCAATGGAGAGGGGCGTTTTTTCACTGACCTGTCAGTGCACTGCCCCACTATGAAAGCATTCATTGATTCTAGTGGAAATAGGTTTTCGTGAGCTTTTCAGGTGCTTTTTTTAGCGTGAAAGCGCCTGAAAAGAGCCTCCGTTTGAAAGGGGTCTTATGCTATGAGGTCTGCCACTGGAAGCTATCATGGAACCTGTGCAGGCATAGCAACTTCCAGTGCTGTAAAGCAATGCCGTTATTTTACTAGACCTGGGGAGTGCAAAATCTGGTGCACCTGTGCATAGCTACCAATCAGCTTCTAACTTCAGTTTGACAAAAAAAAAAATGAAAGCTAATTGGTATCTGTTCAGAGCTGCGCCAGATTTTGCATTCTCAGATTTTAAGTAAATCAACCCCAATGTGTTCCAGTAGCCATAAAATGCCATGGCTGGTGTCAAACCCTGGGCTAGATATAACCTAGAGAATTATCTTACTGAGGGCTAAAGGTGAGAGAACTGGTTTACATCAATCAATGTTTCTGGCCAGATAAAGATTCCTAGTTCCTAGTCAGGTTAGTGGCTTTGCCTTCACCTATCCCTTCAATTCACGTATTGATAAGGATTGCAATAGGTACATTTGTATTGTGGACCCATCAGACACCAACTGCCTACAAGTGCATCCTTCAGACCATAGCACTGCTACACCTTTGGTTTCTGCAAGAGAATTAAGTTTGTAGTTGAGCCCTCTGAACCTCCTTCATATCCTAGGTTCCAAGGTCTGGGTTTCCTAATTCATTTTGATTGAGTTCTGCTTATGGCCCAATCAAAAGGAAGGACCAACAGTGCACTCACTATTCCTGGTTTGTTCTGAACATTATATTTCCTGGCTAACATCCCTGCGTGACATAAGGAACCATCATATTTCTTTATTTGGGACATATTCTACTTTTTTCTTAGACCTGTGATGTTAACCCTCTAAGGCCCTTCAAAGTTAAAGCAGGATCCCTATTGTATCCTGCTGGATAACTGAAAGGGGAGGGAGCCTATGCACCAGGGGTGCCCAATCTTTCATAGAGTGAGGATCACTTAAGCGACTTGTTAACCGATTGGGATCCACAATAAGTGGAGCGGGCGGACAACAGGTTCGTGTCAACAGACACAGCCCACTCATTTGCAGAATTGAGTGATACTGATTTTTGGGGAAATTTATCATCAGACACTGAAAGTGACGACAGCGACAATTCTGCAACTGAGCACATTTCTGTGTTTTTGGTTTGATTACATTATTGAACACATTTTATTACTATTATATTATTATTTTTGATAATTATTTTTAGTTATTTATTATGTTATAATTTATGATTTCATTTTTCAAACTTTTTCATACCCGGGATGTCTACTAGAGTGTTGTTTGGACAGATTTAAGTGAGTTATTGCTAAAAATTACAGGCCTACAATATAAAACGCCAAATTTTCATGCAAAATAATTGTACCGCTTTCAGCAATAAATTCCAGACTCAGTCATACCGCCAGGGAGGTTAAGGTGGTAATTAAACCCACATGGTGCCTTATCTGCATTAAATTAGCCATAGAACCTGTGTAATTCATATGTGTTCGGGTTTAAAGGGATGAGGTAGCAGCCCTATCCCCGGCCACTGGTTGGACACCCCTGCTATGCACTCTTTGAGGACTGAGTTCTGCTATTGAAGGGACTGCTTCTGCTCTGCCAGTAGAGAATCAGATAAGTGGTCCTCTGGATCCCTTTTTTACCATTTTACACTCTGGGAGAATCAAATATTTACCTGGCAGACAGAGCAATAAACTTCACATCACCGATGGAGCAGATTTCTCATTACTTCCATATCTCTTCTGGGGCACCTTATCAGCTCGATATTGTGAGGGGGTCACACATATATGTGGAGATCCTGTTGACCACCACTGTGGGGCAGATATATCCTAATCCACGCTAGATTCTGACACTCCCTTGGGTAAAGTAAAGACTGCTGTGATTAGTGTTATTGGATTACAGTACTGAGGAGCCTTGAAAATGATTGTATTCCTGTTCCTATCGCTGCCTACGCTGCTATTGTAGTACACGAAGGCTGTATATAGTGAATGGAGTCTTTGTTATTGTGCTGTTGCAAAAAAAAGCATGCATTAGCCTGCCGTATCAGAATCCACGTTCCCTGGATTCTTTGTCTTATCGCTAATGTGATATTTACGTGATATAATAATTCAGCATGGGATTCAACTTGCCAGCAATCACATAGAACTAAAATAGTGGTTGTGGTGGGCAGTAAGCCTTTATTATAACCAGTTAGGAGTTGAATGCTTAAATCCTGGTAACAGCCAAATACAAAATTGAAGTATATATATATATATATATACTGAATCTGTTTTATATGCATAGCCTGGTCCTGGACCCCTTGTGCATCAGCAGCACAGCCATGACCAAGAACACACCCCCAGTGCACTGATTGGACAATGAAGGCGTGGCAACGCAGTGATGAGCACATGTGCACTGCAGCAAAGCCTGATTGGCTCCTTGGAGATGGCCATCCCTCTCCCAGTCTGTGTGCTGCTGTACATGGTAATAAAAGGGGCTTTGATCAAACAGATTCTTTATGATAGGTCTATACAAAAAAGAGAAAATTTGAGTAACCTGCAAACTAGACGATTTCGTATAATTTTCATTCTTAAAACACATAATTTTGTTCTGTTATATTCGTTATGTTATGTTAATAAGTTTTCGGATAATTTGTTATTTCTTTAGAGTAAAGATATTCATTTTAATGAATCGATTTGTTTTATTGTTTAACTGGTTCTCGAGTGGTGCTGTAGCGCGAATCGCCGTCTATAAACGGCGGCTCGCACATGCACAGCTAGCGGGCAGGAGAGGGCCGCCGGCGGAGTGCTCTCATGCCCGCCCACTCTGCAGGAGTGTGCCCGTGGCTTGAGTGGACCCGATGTCCGCCGGCAAGCGGCGATTGCTTAGGAGAGGAGAAACACGGGGAACCACTGATGTAAACACGGCAGTTCCCCGCACTGTCAGGCAGCATGACAGAGATCTACTGATCCCTGTTACTGGGATCAGTTAGATCTCTGGTGCCCCTGGCAGCCCAGCCCCCTCACAGTAAGAACACACCTAGGGAACACAGTTAACCCCTAGAGCGCCCCCCAGGTTAACACCTTCACTGCCAATGACATTTATACAGTAATCAGTGGATGTATAAATGTCATTGGTCCCCAAAAAAATGTGAAAAATGTCCGACATGTCCACCCCAATAAAAAAATTGCAGCTCGCTGCCATTACCAATAACTAAAACAAAATTGTAAAAACTCCTTAAATTACTTCTCATGGTTTGTAAACGTGGCAACTTTTGCGCAAACCAATCAATAAACGCCGATTGCGATTTTTTTTTTTTTACCAAAAATATGAGGAAGAATATAAATCGGCCAAAATTGATGAATAAATTTGTTTCTTTATATATTTTTTTTTGGATTTGTATTTTAGCAAAAAGTAAGAAATATTTTTTTTTTTGCAAAACTGTTGCTCTTTTTTTGGTTATAGCGGTGATCAGAAATGACACAGAGGGGATCAAATACCACCAAAAGAAAGCTCTGTTTGTGGGAAAAAAAGGACGCAAATTTCGTTTGGGTACAAAGGGGCCTGCTGCAGAACTTATGAAAGGGCCCCTCTGTGGTATTGTAATAAAGAGACCCACAATGGGAGTAAAGTGCCCCAGGATCAGTGGGAAGAGGGAGGGTCCTGGCCAGGGGCCCTCATAATTTCTTGCACCGGGGCCCTGAAGGTTCTAGTTACTCTGATTCCATATCTTGTAGTACAGCACAGGACACAAGCATATTCATAGACCCTGGGTTATAGCCTTGTACATTCAGGTGATTGAATACTGGCAAGCTTTTGAGGACTTGCCCACTGGGAACCTCTCCTTTGTAGAAAGCAGTGCAGAGTAACCAAGAAATGAAAGGAAGGGTGGTCTGTGTCTTGTACTGTACCCAGAGATATGGAAACTACAGATAAGTCAAAATTCCTCTTATGGTAAAACAACCCACCACTTCAGCTCTGGAAGGTTTACCCCCCTTCGTGACTAGGCCATTTTTTGTGTTATAAACAAAAAAAGACCAACAATTTTGGAAAAAAAACAATATTTTTTTCTTCTATAAAACGCACCCAATAAAAAATGTAAAAAATCAAATTTCTTCATCTGTTTAGGCCAATATGTATACTGCTACATGTTTTTGGAAAAAAAAAATCCCAACAAGCGTATATTGGTTGGTTTATGCAAAGGTTTTAGCATCTACAAACTGTGGGATATTTTTATGGAGTTTTTTTTTATTTATTTATCAGCGACTTCTAGTGGGACTTTGACATTGTGACAGATAAATCAGACACTTTTTGGGGACCAGTGACACCAATACAGTGATCAGTGCTAAAATATGTATTGTCACTGTACTAATGATATTGGCAGGAAAAGGGGTTAACATCAGGGGCGCTAAAAGGGTTAAATGTGTCCCTAGGTAGTGCTTTCTAACTGTGGGGGAGGTGTTTTTACTGTGGTAAGACAGGTATCCGTGTTCCTGCTTAGCAGAAACACAGGATCTCTGTCTTCCCTTGGCACAGAACAGTGATCTGCCTTGTTTTCGGGAATGATTGGCGGGTCCCAATCACAGCGGGAGCTGGGCGCTGCAGACCCGGGAGTGAAAAATACATACAGGCACGCGATTCTGCCAGTAGGAGCCGCCACCCCACAATATATGTATGTGGGTTGGTCGGCAAGCCGTTAAAACAGAAATGAAAGGCAAAGCATTCGTGTATAGATATAAAAAAAATTATAAGTACCCTTTTTCCAGTTATAAGTTTTTCTCCTTTTTATACATACCCTCTGTTCTCAGCTACATAAGAAACTTAGAGAGCTGGGGGAGGAGCAGCACAGGGGGGGAGGGGTTGTCAATACAAGTCTGACCATTGGAGAACAGGCTGAGTTTACAGCGCAGCTAGAGAACTGACCACACTGTGGTCTCATGCCTAGTGTGGTTAGTATTTAATAGGAAAACAGAGGGACCATCAGGAACACCAGGTATTTCACACAAAGGAAGAAATACAGGATCTTTTTATATACAAGTACATGGTACAGCAGGCACATATCAGGAATATTACATTTTGGGTTTACCGGGACTCACCCTATGAGTTACTTACTCAACCTCAATAGTGTCCCCCCTTTTGAGGTTTTGAGGTGTAAATCCTCGCTTATGGTACGCTTGCTAAATGTAGCCAGGGTTTGCATACCTGCTTTATAAAAACAACCGATCATGCCTCCCATTTCTTTGTGGCTGTCTAAAATCAATGACATTGAATACATTTACTGCCTTTAGGCTTCCTTCTATCATAAGGAGGAGAAAGTTTGCAACATGTGGTACCCATGGTCCATCTTTTTTTATTCTATTTCTTAACAGCAGTTGATTGACCAGTAAGGCTCTGCCTAAAGTGTTCTGCTAGGGCCAATATTTATTTACTGAGACAAGTACTCCATGCTGGGCTGAGTTCCCTCCCCTACTGGTGCATCCCCCATCTTCCTTATTCTCCCCTCCTTCCCCCCTTTTTTTCCTCCTGTTCTTTTTGCTTGCTTCCTTATCAATTAGTTACACATTTTTTGGTCGAAGGTTTGGGACACAGGTCTCTGGCAGGCAACCTGTGAAGGACTTGAAGGACTTGTTCTCTTGGCTAAAGTAGCCTCCATTCTGTTGTTTGGGAAGTTTTCATGGACATTTCATAGAATGGCAACATTGTAGGCCTTTGGTCTGTTGAGCTTTACACAAGTTGCAGTATTATTGACTGTTGACTGTACTGTGACCACTGGTGTTTTTTTTGGGGGGGGCAGCCAGTTTGTTTGCCCCCCAAAAATGGACCCCCCATTGTTCGGTCAATCAGCCCCACACTTACCCTATCTAGGTCCCAGGCAGCTTTGACGGCTTCCCCCTGCGTCTCCTCCTCAGCGGCTTCCCCCTGTGTCTTCTCCTCAGCGGCCAATACGGTCGCTTCTCGTCTTCTCTGGCCAATCGAGTTTTAAGATCTGCTTCCTGATTGGCCAGGAAGAGAAGCAGGAAGACACAAGTGAACATTAATTTTCTATTGTCACTCAACTGGTTTGGCTCAGGGCGCAGTACTCTGCGCCCCGAGCCCACTCTTTTTTGAAGCCCATGAGAGCCTCAGGCTCTAATCATATTCTTAAAAAAAAAAACATTGAAATACATGCGTCTGGTGCCCTGCATGTTGATTAGGGGCCGGGCGCTTGGATTAGGGGACCGGCGCCCCTGCACCTCTAATGGAGTGGCCGCCACTAACTGTGACTCCTTTGTTGCGCCTGAACTGACTTTTCTATGTTCTATTTACACCATCTGTATACACAATCTGTGAAACCCATGCCTTTTGCTAAATAAAGAATTTTAAAAAAATTGGGGGTTTACGTGTTCTTTAATCATACAATACAGGAAATGGGTAAAGTATTCATAGACCCTGGAACATCCCCAAGCAATGAATGTGAAAGGTGGGCAACTACTAAGCAAATAGAATTGTGCCAACAGGCTCAATGATAAGGGTCAACAGATACAATTTCAGAGTGCAGATGAAAAAACTCTGTCAGGATGCTGTATTAACGGAATGTTGGACATGCACCTGGCATGAACTAAGAAACAAGTGGTGGCCTTACAGAGCAGGGCTACAGAGGCCTGGTGCAGAAAGGGTGAGGACCACGTGCCTATCGCAGTTGTTTTATGTTTTTATCTGTTCCTGTATCGGTTCTAAATAAATTCAATATTTTTTACTACTACACCATGTGGATCGGGTTTTTCTCTTCACATGTACCTCTTTGACCAATGGTGCCAAGTCCCGCTTGATCCAGAGCACAACAGTGGGTTCGTTCAGTGAAGCAGAGTTTGCCATCGCCACTGTGGGGGATCCTACCATTGCTGACTGTGGAGGTGTCCACCCAAGCGTGATTGGTCCACTGGTCATATGACCACATGTACCCAACATTTCTGTTAAGAACCCATCTTAACTTTATTCAATGAGGGAACCCATTTTGGATTTGCAGTGACCCATCCAACCACTGAAATTGGAGATTTGGGGGTCGATTGTCATTGCATTACGTCCTTGGACCTGATTTCACCTACTATTGTGCACCGTTTTAAAGTTTATAATTGCACAGTGATTGTCTTTGGACATTTTGGACTTTATGTATATTCATATAGGTGTATCATCTAGGTGTATCTATCTATATATTCCTTTATTTTTGATTTATGTATACACATTTACTATTCATTTATTTATTCTATATCAATTTTAGCGCAACACTTTTTCTTTATTCTTTTGTTTGCATTATGGTCTAATGCTGTGTTTGCCGCTGTCGGTCACCATTTGCGCAATAGTTTTCCATTTTACTAGTGCCGAGATGCCCAGTAAATTCCCATGGATATGGAGGTATGGGTGCGCAGGAGGAGATTTGTCTTTGAGAGTGTAAGCTCTAGAGATCAGATTTCTTATCTATTTCACAATGGTGAACTTGGAAGCAAGATACCCCTTGCGAGGTCCTGAGGACAGGGCCAACAGGTAGCTATAGCTTTGAGGTAGACTCCAATGGCACTGACTATATCCAGACAACGAGGAGCAGTTTATTTTGGATGCTTTGAAGCAGGGCATAAGTATGGTAAGACATTTTCTCATTTTGATGGAAGACTAATACCATCCTGTGGAGAAAGGATGGTCCTCAGTAAAAGACAATCCTGTCTCTGTGAGGTATGAGGAACGGCTCCTTAGAGCCCATTCACACCGGGGCGACTTGTGCTCTGACTTGAGTCGCCCCAAGTCACTTGACATCTGAAATCCCATTGAAGTGAATGGGAGTTGTCTTAATGTACACTACTGAAGTCGCTCCGACTTCAGAAAAGGTTCCTGCACTTCCCATAGAATACAATAGAAGTCGCCTCCAAGTCGGATCCCCCATCTATATTAAAGTGACTTTACAGTTTTAAAGAAAATCATTTTGAAGGCAACCCCCTCCCTCCCTTTTCTGATTGGCCACAGGCAAAGTCAACTGGCAAGGAGCCGCATTGTAAGTCGCCCGAAAGTCGTGCTAAAGTTGCCTTACAAATCGCCTAGCAAAATCAAGCCAAATTCGGATCGCCCCTGTATGAACGCGGGCTTATAGATACAGTCACCAACTCAGAGACATAAAACATCTCTTTTTAACTCAGAGACATGTCTGACAGATGTGACAGCGATCAAAAAGGCTACTTTGCAGGAGGCATCTAAAGGAATATCCCTGATGGGTTCAAAAGGTGGTTCCTGCAGGGCATCGAGAACACAGCTGAGATCACAAAGAAGCACAGGGTGCTACAATGTGGGCTTAATGTGAGATACTACTTGTACTACTTGAAGAAGAGTAGTTGAGCCAAGATAGATTTCTCCATAAAGGAGAAGAGGTCTATCACCCCAGGGCACTAGCAGAAAACAAAGGGCTCACAAAGTTGGGTAGGGCTTTAAGGGAGGCTCCCAGCAGGAGTGTTCTCTAAAGCTTGCTAGTGTCCAATCACCTGAAAGTACAAGCCCAAGCCTATAACACACAGTCTATGAATACTATGGAGTTGATTTACTAAAGGTAAATAGACTATGTATTTTGCAAGTGCAGTTGCTCCAGAGCTTAGTGAATTGTGGGGAAATTCTGCTATCTTCCATCATCCAATTATGGGCAAGCAAAAATGCCTTTTTTTTTTTTATTTCCTTGCATGTGATTGGGTATTCTTTGTAAAGTAATGCTTTACCTCATTTACTGAGCTCTGGAGTAACTTCACTTGCAAAGTGCACAGTCTATTTGCCTTTAGTAAATCAAACACTGTGCCTGTGTTTTTTATACTTTTTCTTAATATGTAACAATAAGACTATATATATAGTACCTCAAAAAAGTATGCATACCCCTTGAAATTTTCCACATTGTGTCATGTTACAACCAAAAACGTAACTGTATTTTATTGGGATTTTATGTAATAGACCAACACAAAGTGGCACATAATTGTGATGTGGAAGAAAATGATAAATGGTTTTCCAATTTTTTTACAAATAAATATGTGAAAAGTGTGGCGTGCATTTGTATTCAGTCCCCCTGAGTAGAGTTGAGTGGACACCTGGATGTTCAGGTTTGGCGGGTCCGGCTGAACTTCGCGAAAAAGTTTGGGTTCGGCACCGAACTTGACCCGAACCTGACCCCGAACCCCATTGAATTCAATGGGGACCCGAACTTTTCGGCACAAAAATGGCTGTAAAAAAGTCCTGGCAAGTGCTAGAGGGCTGCAAAAGGAAGTAAAATGGGGGTAAGAGTAGGACAAGTGCCCTACAAAAAAATGGGGATAGGGAAAATAACTTAAAATCAAATAAAAAAATAAAAATGGGAAGGGGGGTGGATGTGGAGTAGGAGCCTAGAGGTTGACTAGGCCGTGACCGTGGCAGTGTAGGTGGAAGTGGCGGTGGTGGAGGATGATTTTAGAACAATAATCTGTCCCTTACAGCAACAGCAGGAACCTGACCCTATAGGAGTAGGCGATGATTTTAGAACAATACTCTGTCCCTTACAGCAACAGCAAGAACCTGACCCTATAGGAGTAGGTGATGATTTTAGAACAATAATCTGTCCCTTACAGCAACAGCAGGAACCTGACCCTATAGGAGTAGGCGATGATTTTAGAACAATAATCTGTCCCTTACAGCAACAGCAAGAACCTGACCCTATAGGAGTAGGTGATGATTTTAGAACAATAATCTGTCCCTTACAGCAACAGCAGGAACCTGATCCTATAGGAGTAGGCGATGATTTTAGACCAATAATCTGTCCCTTACAGCAACAGCAGGAACCTGGCCCTATAGAACTAGGAGATGATTTTAGAACAATAATCTGTCCCTCAAAGCAGTAGGCTCTACCTAGTCCAGAATCAGATTGTTCTGTAATGCAGGATGAGATCTGCAATCTGTCCCTTAAAGCAGTAGTAGTAATCTCTACCTAGTCCAGAATCAGATCGTTCTGTAATGCAGGATGAGATGTTATTATATCTGCAATCTGTCCCTCACAGCGCCGGCAGCATCCTCCCCCAAGACTAGCCTGAGAGCATGTGACATGCAGCACTACGTAACTCCAGCTTATACAGAGGCTGGGTCACATGATGCACTGGCCAAACACAGCCATGCCATTAGTAGGCATGGCTGTGATGGCTTCTAAGGGTAAACCAGTGAAACGCTTGTTGATTGGCTGCCCTGCAGCTATTCAACAGGCAGGATCAAATACCTGAACCCAGAACCCAAACTTTTTTTCAAATGTCAGGGTTCGGGTCCGGGTCACGGACACCCCAATCCCATTGTAGCTCTGGCTGTATGTTTAGGGTCGTTATCCTGCTGGAAGGTGTACCTCCACCCCAGTCTCAAGTCTTTTGCAGATTCTAACAGGTTTTCTTCTAAGATTGCCCTGTAGTTGGCTCCATCCATCTTCCCATCAGCTATCACCAGCTTCCCTGTCCCTGCTGAAGAAAAGCATCCCCACAACATGACGCTGCCACTACCATGTTTCATAGTGAGGATGGTGTGTTTAGGGTGACGAGCAGTGTTAGTTTTCTGTCACACATAGCATTTTGCTTTTAGGCCAAAAAGTTCAATGTTGGTCTCATCTGACCAGAGCACCTTCCTCCACATGTTTGCTATGTCCACACATGGCTTCTTGCAAACTGAAAATGGTACTTCTTATGGCTTTCTTTCAACAATGGCTTTCTTCTTGCCACTCTTCCATAAAGGACAGATTTGTGGAGTGCATGACTAATAGTTGTCCTGTAGACAGATTCTCCTACCTGAGTTGTGGATCTCTGCAGCTCCTCCAGAATTACCATGGGCCTCTTGGCTGCTTCTCTGATTAATGTTCTCCTTGCCTGGCTGTCAGTTTAGGTGGACGGCCATGTCTTGGTAGGTTTGCAGTTGTGCCATACTCTTTCCATTTTCGGATGATGGATTGAACAGCTCTCCGTGAGATGTTCAAAGCTTGGGATATTTTTTAATAACCTACCCCTGCATTAAACTTCTCCACAACTTTATCCCTGACCTGTCTGCTGTGTTCCTTGGCCTTTGTGATGATGTTTGTTCACTAAGGTTCTCTAACAAATCTTAGAGGGCTTCACAGAACAGCTGAATTTATACTGAGAATAAGTTACACACAGGTAGACTTTATTTACTAATTAGGTGACTATTGAAGGCAATTGAGTCCACTAAATTTAAGTTAAGGGTATCAGAGTAAAGGGGGCTGAATACAAATGCACGCCACACTTTTCAGATATTTATTTGTAAAAAAATTGGAAAACCATTTATCATTTTCCTTCCACTTCACAATTATGTGCCACTTTGTGTTGGTCTATCACATAAAATCCCAATAAAATACATTTACGTTTTTGGTTGTAACATGACAAAATGTGGAAAATTTCAAGGGGTATGTGTATTTTTTTTATAAAATCGATTGTCACCATTATTTTTCAAACACATTCTTGTTTTCATTAACTAAATATGATTTCTTGGCCATTTTTAAGAGAATATGAATGATAACACAAAAACATTTCTCTCACTCATGGTTTGTGTTTGGCTGAAGCCATTTATTATCAATCAACTGTGTTTACTCTTTTTAAATCATAATGACAACAGAAACTACCCAAATGACCCTGATCAAAAGTTTACATACCCCAGTTCTTAATACCGCGTATTGCCCCCTTTAACATCAATGACAGCTTGAAGTCTTTTGTGGTATTTGTGGATGAGGCTCTTTATCTTCTCAGATGGTAAAACTGCCCATTCCTCTTGTCAAAAAGTCTTCAGTTCCCCAGAGTGGCTCAATGATATTGAGGTCAGGAGACTGAGATGGCCACTCCAGAACCTTCACTTTATTCTGCTGTAGCCAATGACAGGTCAACTTGGCCTTGTGTTTTGGATCATTATCATGTTGGAATGCCCAAGTACGTCCCACGCGCAGCTTCCTGGCTGATGAATGCAAATGTTCCTCCAGTATTTTTTGATAACATACTGCATTAATCTTGCCATCAACTTTAACAAAATTTCCTGTGCCTTTGTAGCTCGCACAGCCCTAAAACATCAGCGATTCACTGCCGTGTTTCACAGTAGGAATGGTGTACCTTTCATCACAGGCCTTGTTGACTCCTCCCCAAATGTAGGGTTTATGGTTGTGGCCAAAAAGCTCATTTTTGGTCTCATCACTCCAAATTACTTAATGCCAGAAGGTTTGAGGCTTGTCTCTGTGCTGTTTGGTATATTGTAAGCGGCATACTTTGTGGCATTTGTGTAGTAATGGCTTTCTTCTGGTGACTCAACCATGCAGCCCATCTTTCTTCAAGTGCCTCCTTATTGTGCATCTTGACACAGCCACACCACATGTTTTAAGAAAGTCCTGTATTTCACCTGAAGTTATTTGTGGGGTTTTCTTTGCATCCCAAACAATTTTCCTGGCAGTTGTGGCTGAAATTTTAGTTGGTCTACCTGACTGTGGTTTGGTTACAACAGAACCCCTCATTTTCCACTTCTTGATTAGAGTTTTAACACTGCTGATTGCCATCTTTTATTTTTTTTATATCCATATTCTGTTCTATACAGTTCAACTACCTTTTCCTGCAGATCCTTTGACAATTTTTTTGCTTTCCCCATGACTCAGAATCCAGAAACGTCAGTGCAGGACTGGATGAAAGATGCAAGGGTCTGCCAGGAGTCCAGAAACTCACTGACCTTTTATAAACACACACTATTTACAAGCAAACAGATCACAAGTGAGGATAGTTACCTTTAATAGCCATTCAAACCCATTTGTGTCAATTTGTGTGCATGTTATCAGACCAAAATCACCAGGGTATGTAAACTTTTGATCAGGGTCATTTGGGTAGTTTCTGTTGTCATTATGATTTAAAAAGAGTAAACACAGTTGATTGATAATACATGGCTTCAGCAAAACATTAACCATGAGTGAAAGACATGTTTTTGTGTTATCATTCACATTCTCTGAAAAATGGCCAAGAAATCATAAATTCTGCCAGGGTATGTAAACTTATGAGCACAACTGTATTTATAATTTCATAAAGTGGGAAAATTTGTACAACAGTCTTGAAACAGCTGCTGTGTGTATAACCATATTAATAAAAATATATAAAATCCTGTGCTAGTACAACACTTATTTTACAAATATCTATACTTGATTGTGCTTAAATAAATCATTTGAATCTATTAAAGTGAAACTGTAGTGTATTGGAGAACAGGCAGATATTGCCATTAAAAGAGCATATTTGCACATTATCCCCTTCTGGACCACCCCACGCAGGTATACTCGCAGGTATACTCGCAGGTATACTGCGTCAGAGCGGCCCTCCTGTGGGAAATCACGTACCTGTACGTCATTTCGTGCACTGGGACGTGCGCATCACTGGCAGACCTGATGTTCACCGGCACCCAGTGATCATTCTGTGGAGAGACAGAATGGCGGCCTGCCTTTGTAAACAAGGCAGACCGCCATTCTGTGAGAGGGGAAGATGGAGATCTTGTGTTTCTGCTAAGCAGGAACACAGATCTATGTCCTCCCACAGTCAAAGCATCCCCCACACAGTTAGAAAGCACTCCATAGGAATGCATTTAGCCCTTTGATCGCCCAATGTTAACCCCTTCCCTGCCAGTGTCATTAGTACAGTGACAGTGCATTTTTTAGCACTGATCACTGGTCCCCAAAAAGTGATGTGCACTAAACGATCGTACGACCAAGCCTAACGTGGGGATGTGCTTACAACCAGAGGCAGCTCTAGGCTTTGTGAGGCTTTAGGCAAAACCTAGACATGAGGCCCTACTCACGCCCATAATGGGAAAAATAATTCAAGCAATAAAAATTACTTTATAAATTGCATATATTAAAAGCTTTAAAGTGCTGGTGTCAGTACTCTCTATCTCTGTGCTGGTATCACTGTCAAATTAGGCGGTTGCGAGGCCCCTGTGAGTGTGAGGCCTTAGGCGACCACCTAATTTGCCTAATTAGAGAGCCGCCTCTGCTTACAACCATATAAAGAAGAAGTTCAGGTAAATGTGATTTGTGAATTAGGAATGTAGGTTTACACGAACGGACCTTTCTGGGCATTCCTGACTTCTAAGCATGGGTGTTTTGCACGTACAGCTTTGCTGGCCCAACTTCTCTGTACACAGGAGTCAACAGTCGTACAATGCCTTGTTGTACAACAAAGGTTTTCTAGTCTGCACATCCAACTTCTGTTGTATGACCGCCGTGCGTCAAATGTTCTAATCGTGCGAACGGTCAGATGATCGTACAACAAGCTGTTGTATGACCATTTTACCATGTGTACGGGCCTTTGGTGCTCGATTTGTCCACCGAAATGTCGCAATGCCCGCTAAAAATTGCTGATTGCCGCCATTATTAATAAAAATAAATAAATAAAAATTCCATAAATCTATCCCATAGTTTGTAGACGCTATAACTTTTGTGCAAACCAATCAATATACACTTATTGGAATTTTTTTTTACCAAAAATATGTGGCAGAATACATATTGGCTTAAATTAATGGATACATTTGATTTTTTACATTTTTTTTTATTGGGTGTTTTATAACATAAATTTAAAAAATATTGTTTTTCCTTTCAAAATTGTTGGTCTTTTTCTGTTTATAGCGCAAAAATAAAAACTGCAGAGGTGATCAAATACCACCAAAAGAAATCTCTATTTGTGATAAAAAAAAGGACATCAATTTTATTTGGATACAGCATCGCACGACCGTGCCAATGTCAGTTAAAGTAGCGCAGTGCCATATTGCAAAAAATGGCCTGGTCGTGAAGGAGGGTAAACCTTTCGGGGCTGAAGTGGTTAAGCCAGCCTCACCTTTGTGTTTGTCCTACTCCAGTGCTGCCAATTCAGAGCCATCCTTCGCCATTCCATCTGCCATCTTCCTGGGTCCACGTCCTTACTCTTGGGCCACTGATAATGTAACTCCTGCACAGGCGCACTGGATTTGCATCAGCCCAGCCACAAGAACAGTGTACACTTCCTATGCACCAGAAAAAGAACTGGCATGCAAAGTCTGTGCTACCTGCAAAAAAAAATAAAAAATAATAATTTGAAGAGTACAGTTTTGTATATTTTTAGATATGAATTATTATACTCAATATGTATAATTTTAAATCGCATAATTTTTTTAATAGTTTCATATTTTATTTTCTATAAGCACTACTATAATAAACATCAGCCCTCCTTTGTATTAGACTTTCATTGCTTTTGGTCCTGTACAGACAAGATAGAAGAACAGATGTGATGAGCCCAGTAAAGGTAGCTCAACCTGTGAGGCAATTTGGCAAGCAACATTGCCACCTCTCCCAATCTAATCCACTTCCCATTTTTCTTTTTTCAATACGGATGACCTCATTTCTCCAGCTACCTTGCAGGATATTTCACATTATAATTCAGTCACATACACCACTGTGCTTCTTTTTTTATTATAGTGCACCGGATTGCTGATGCCTTATTGTGTGCAATGCATAGCTCCTTCCAAAAAAAAAGTACCCCTGCTGTATTATCTATTCACAAAATACAATATCATCTGTATTATTACAGATTCCACCCATGTCTACCTGGGTGTGGATTTTTATACTTCACAAGTTAGGTAAATCATGTTCTCTGTCCATGTGCTTTTTGTGACTGTAGCTGTTACTATACTACAACTTTTGTCTGTTTTTATTTCCATTGCAAATTTTCTGTAATAAAAGTTAAAGTGTTTGCAGAGTCATTTTTTTTACGTTTTGAATAGAGTAGGGGAGGCTTAGTACAAACAGCAAAGAACCAAAGGGTGCAAATGCCTAGTGCAGGCTTTCTCAATCTTTTCACCCTAGAGGAACCCCAAAAATAATTTTCATATCTCGAGGAACCCTTACTAAAACCAACTCATTAGGGCTCAATAGGAACAATGGCGCTTATATTGGTGGTCAATAGAAAGAATGCAACTTATATTGGTGGTCAATAGGAAGAATGCGACTTATATTGGTGGTCAATAGTGTTGAGCGAACCCGGACTGTAACGTTCGGGTCCGTACCGAACTTTAGGGTGTCCGTGGCACGGACCCGGACCCGGACATTTCAAAAATCGTTCGGGTTCGGTCCGGGGTTCTGCTATTTTACTCCACGTGTTGAGAAGCTGCAGGGCAGCCAATCAACAAGCGTTTCACTGGTTTGCCCTTAGAAGCCATCACAGCCATGCCTACTAATGGCATGGCTGTGATTGGCCGGTGCATCATGTGACCCAGCCTCTTTATAAGCTGGAGTCACAGTGCTGCAGTCACATGCTCCTTGGGTTAGTATAGGGAAAGGAAGCTGACGGCGTGAGGGACAGATTTTAGCCATTTTAAGACCTGATCCTGCATCCTGAGATAGATTACTTTACTACTGCTGTCTGTGCTGTTGCTCTGAGGACAGATAGCAGAAATTAGAGATTTCACATACCGCTGCTTTGAGTTGCAGATCAAGCTCTGCATA
>BLSH010473573.1:172038-184467 GCA_018402905.1 Glandirana rugosa | reverse complement strand
ACAGGTTTAACCCGGGTTCCACAGTTATAAAACACACCGGTTGTAATAAAAGGTCGTGACGGAATTGGGAGAACCCGTACCTCAAGTGGTCTCGAAGTGTCCAACGGTAATCTCAGGAGAAGGTGAGGAGGTACTACTGTCGACGACCTACAATTTCTAGAACGCGAGGAGGTGGGAGGTGGACTCCTAAGGGGTGTCTACGAGTTGTCCCAAGTCCAGACCTCTGTACGAACCGGTTAGGTAGTGGAAATGGGAGTCGAAGAAAACGTTTCGTCACCAGAAGAACCTCCACACAAACCCCAGAAATAAGCTGCATGAGTGCTGCCGACACTGGGGAGCTACAGTTCATTGAGGGAACCATGAATGCCAACATGTACTGTGACATACTGAAGCAGAGCATGATCCCCTCCCTTCAGAGAATAGGCCGCAAGGCAGTATTCCAACGTAATAAAGACCCCAAACACACCTCCAAGAAGACCACTGCTTTGCAAAAGAAGCTGAGGGTAAAGGTGATGGATTGGCCAAGCATGTCTCCAGACCTGAACCCTGTTGAGCATCTGTGGGGAATCCTCAGGTGGAGGGTGGAGGAGCGCAAGATCTTTAACATCCAGCAGCTGTCATCATGGAGGAGTGGAAGAGGACTCTAATGGCAACCTGTGAAGCTCTGGTGAACTCCATGCCCAAGAGGGTTAAGGCAGTGCTGGAAAATAATGTTGGCCACACAAAATATTGACACCTTGGGCCCAATTTGGACATTTTCACTTAGGAGGGTACTCACTTTTGTTGCCAGCGGTTTAGACATTATTGGCGGTGTGTTGAGTTATTTTGAGGGGACTGCAAGACACTTACTACTTTACATTGTAGCAAAGTGTCAGTTCTTCAGTGGTGTCACATGAAAAGATAGAATAAAAGATTTACAAAAATGTGAGGGGCGTACTCACTTTTGTGAGATACTGTATATATGTACCTTAGATTGTAAGCTCCTTGAGGATTGGGACTGAAATGAATGTACAATGTATATGTAAAGCGCTGCATAAATTGACAGCGCTATATAAGTATCTGAAATGAAAAAAATAATATATATATATATATTTTTTTTTTTTTTCCTATCTTTATATATACTGTATAGAAAGAATACAGGAAAGTTTTTACATTATTGTATAGTTTGCCCTATTTTTAGATCCCTTCTGTATATCCATGTTCATCTTTAACTTTTACTTTAGATTGTTATAAGCTGCTTGGTTTGCTCAGTGTAATTGAATTATACACGTATGCATACAGTCGAAAAGGATGTTTGTAGATACACTCAGGGAAAATGTGATCAAGCTCACATCACTAATATCATTTTCTAGCCTATATTATGCTGAAGTGCTTTTAATTCGGTTAACAGTTTCTTTTTTCCAGAAGGTGCCACACTCCTGGCATCCTGTTTCCGATGCTTATTGTGGAAACAAGGCTACAATGAACCCAATGAATTAATTCAAAGCCTTAGGAAAATGATAGACTACAGATGGAGGCAGGGGCAGATAAATAAGGAGCTATTCACAAAAGACTGGCTGGTACCATTGTACAGACTGTGCTTTGGCTGTGAGATTTATTAATGGCAGGAAAATCTATTCATCTGCTGCCCATCACACACTGGCTATTAAAGGGTCACTCTACCCAGACGTGATATTTTAGTTTTAGGTTGAGCTGGGTCAGCACATGGTTTCTTATAAACTTTAGATACTTCAGCAGTAAGATCTTCCTGCCGTAATTCTGTTCACATTGCTTCTTTAAAACATCACAGCACCCTGACTCAGTACTCTTCTCAAGAGCCCAAGGCCCTGATGGAAGCAGTGGGCTGGCTCTTGGGAGAGTTATGCAAATATCAAAATGCCTTGATGAGTAGGTGTCAGTCTAAAGGAGTGGGAATTCCAAAGCAGCCTGTTTTTGCACGTACACCACCCTGGGTAGTGCCCACATGTGATGCTGAGCTTCCATGAGTGAAAGAACTAAAATCCAATGAATGTAAGGGGCAGGCTGGGGACAGTAAGGCTGAAGAGGAAAGTATGCAATCATGCTGGATGTCCTCCAGCCAATAAATGAGACAGGCTCTGACTTTGCAGATTCTAATGCACACTGTGAGAAGAAAATACCTGGTACTTAAAGTGGATGTAAACCCACCACTCACCCAGTATAAACTAATGGCACAGTATTAATGTATATATACATGCAGGCCTCCTACATGTAGCCCTACCTTGCAAATGTCACCCTCCTTCAGCAGTAGCAGCCCCATAAAACTCTGGAATCAGTGGGTAGGTCTCTTTGCTGGAGCTCATTGGGTGGAGTCGTGATGTCACAAGTCACCCCGCCCACCTCTACACTCTCATACTCTCCTATTCCTGAGTTCTGAGAAACATACAGTCAAAACTCATGAAAGTCACCACATGACTTCAGCGTGCCCAATCATGCTGAGGTGTGGAGCAGCCAATCCTGGGAGAGCTGGAGAAGAAAGGAGAGGGGGGGTGTGAAGCTCTTTATGCTCATGCATGAAATAAGGAAATGAGCTGTCAGTCACAACATGGGGGAAGAAACAGTCACATATTGCTCTGTGTGTCAATCAGGCCTCAATCTAGAGCAGGGGTCTCAAACTGGCGGCCTTCCAGCTGTTGCAAAACTACAAGTCCCATGAGGCATTGCAAGGCTGACAGCTACAAGCATGACTTCTACAGGCAGAGGCCTGATGGGATATGCAGTTTCCCAACAGCTGGAGGGCCGCCAGTTTGAGACCTCTGATCTAGAGCAACTTGGAGCTTATACAGGCAAAGCTGAGTTGCTGGGGAAGGGAATATTTAATAGAACCTGTTGCTGAGCCCATCATAGACAAAGTTAATTTTTTTCAAGAACAAAATATTTTTGCTCCATGAAGACCACACAAAAATCCTCTATAGCTTATTATTGCAGCTAAAGATCCTTCCCTTCATCCTCCTGATCAGGACTGACATAGGACACACACATACTTGTAACTCACAGGAACTCCACCATCTTAGGTCACTAACATTCTCCATTCAGGCCAACCTCTAAAAATAAGGAATGTCTACACGTTCAGCTTTTCAGCAAATTTTACTGTGGGCTGTGGCAAAAGCATGATAACAGTTCCTCACGTCATCATGATCTTTACCTCTATTACTTCAAGTTCAGCAGCAGTAAATCACCAAAGTGTAGATCCTACATTAACTCAGGATTACTGCCCAACACTTCCATATCCTTACTGCAGGCCTCTCATAGGTCGGTTCCCAATAGAGTCTGCTGCTACGGGCCTACCCAAGGGGTCCACTTCCTCAAGCTACAGGCTTACATATTACTAATCCTTTTCCTTCACTCTCTGCCCCAGGGCTTTCTGGCTCCAATATGTATGGAGCTAAATAACTCCACCCACCATATCCACTCCGAGGGGGGGGAACCTCACCAAAAGGAATATTAACCCCTGCTTACAAGTATTGGCCTACGTGGATCATTTCAGATAGTAACTGAAGTACAACAAAAGGCTCCTGTATGACAGTCTAAATAAGTACCACTTCCAGATACTATGTGATGCAGAAGCTTTATAAAGTAAGCAAAAAACGTACTTTACCTCCCCTGTTTGAGCCATCAAAGATTCAGAGAAATAGACAAAAAGAGTGTAGACGACAGCAGACTATAGTTATCTGCACTGCAGTGCTACGCTTTTCATTTTAGACTGATGCTGTGTCCCTCTAGTGCTGGGCTCGAATGACTTACATTATCTTCCTGAGCCAAGTGGAGAGCATTGTAGGAATTGTAGTCTCTTGAACAGACATCCTGGGGCTGCAGAACTATTCCTGCACCACACATCCCAGCAGGCCATCTGCTACACAAGGAAGAATTCTGGGAGAGGCTATAAAAGGGCCAGCAGCCCAGCCCACACTCTCTCTCTTCCTGGGGGTCAACACGGCGACTCCAGCCTGGCCCAGGCGGGTCCAACGCTGCTTGCTACTCGAGGGGAATCACCGCAGCACCGCTGTACCAGCCGGATCAGATGACATACAGTTTCCCACAGTCAGACAGTCATCTCCGCTCATTTGGCAGGAGGACAACTCATCCAGAATCGCTCTTCAGGAGGTTCCTACGCTGTTCTTCAATTGGTGAGAGGGCGGCAGCCCATCAAATACAAACCCTGCCTTGTTATATTTCATTGGACACTGTATACAGACATCTTGCCCTTGGGATTACTTTATTATATTGCACAGGACACTGTATACAGACATCCTACCCGTGGAATTATGGTAAAGATTACTGCTAGTCAGATTAATCTGTTCTGCTTTGCCTACACCTCACTGTGCCATAACCAGAATACATGTTACTTGTGCTCCAACTGCCAGTGAAGATTATTGCAGGCCTTGCATCCTGGACACTGCTGTTTTACTGCTAGTTAAAGGGACCCACCCTTGATATTATTTAAATCTGGTCTCTCATTTGGATTAAAGGTGTAATAGGCCTGGGGTCCCTTTTTAGTGGTGGTTTTATATATATAGTAATTAGTCTATAGGAAAGAAAAAAGGTGATTTTTGGTGGTGCTAACACACAGTTAGAAACAAAAGGAATTATAAAATATCAATTTTTAATAATTCATATAAAATACATAGCATTTAAAAACAACGAGTTTGTGGTACAATTTATGTTCCTTGGAGACATTGATATTATATTCATGAGTGTCAAATAGATCTTGCTATCTCACATCCCAGCGTTTTTTCGCTGATAAACGGCATCATCAGGGGACTATTTAGAGAGGATGATTATATACCCAGAGATGTCCTGAACATCTTACAACATAAGTGCCAGGGGGAGATGGAAAAACAGCGCACCCAGGTCACCTCCAATCATATATGAGAATAAGCTACAATCATAAGACGAACTTGTAATCGCATATAGGTCAGGAGCCAAGAAATCAATTGAGAAAGATATCCAACAGTGGGTGAGAGCTTTAGCTCCAGAGCAGAGGGCCTACATTCTGGATGTGGAAGAAGAATTAACTTTGGACTATGTTTGGGTGTTGATGGAGTGGCAGGCGGAGATACCTGCCTGTTTCTGGGAAGAAGTGGTACCCTTAGCGGAAGGGGTTCAGGTGATCCCACTGCAGGTGAGGGAAGAGGCCACTGAGGGGCAACCGCCACCGAGGGCCAAGGTGCGGAGCCATAGGGCAGATTCCTGTGGGGCTAATGCTCCTCCCTCTTCGTTCTACACTGACATGGGCTGACTAGTTGACAGTTTGGTGAAGAATGTATCCAGGAATGAAGACCAAGGATACTGGAGACTCCGGTTCTTCTCAGGGCAGCTGCCAACCCCAGCTGGAGAAGGGGAGTTTGATACCTGGATGAGTCAGGCCATCCAGCAGTGAAGGAATGGAGTGTCCCAGAGGCTGTGAAATGGCAGTGACTTAGAGAGAGCCTTCTAGGCCCAGCTGCTGAAATAATACGCAATTTGCTTATGGGAAAGTTTGTGTTGCTATGGACTACATAGAAGCTCTGTACGCTGTATTCAGAAGAGTTGAGATGATTGCGGATCTTTCGTACAAGTTCAACCACACTCACCAACAGAGAGGGGAGAGACTCTCTGAGTACATTTCTTCTATGTAAATCTGAAAGATACATTTATCCAGATATGTATGTATATGATAAATGTATCTTTCAGATTTACATACACCCATTCAACCCACCCTTGAATAGTGCCAGTCCAAGTAAGATATACACAATAGAGCTATATAATAAATGTTATCATCCAACATTATATTTACCAGCATCCTGGAAATTATATGGGATTAATCTTTAACTACCTAGAATACAATAGAGCAGCGCCATACCCACCTTCATTTTATCATATTATCTAACTACACTTGTTGTAGAGTTCGGTGGAGGCAGCAGCTCTTAGATTAATATACTTCCTATCCGTTTGCGCGGAACATACAACCTATATACTGCTGGATACTGGAGCTCAAGTGACACTGCTGTATAGGGTTTTTTTGACAAACATCTAAAGCATATCCCTTTGTACAAGCTATAAGAGTTGGAGATCTGGAATATAGGTACCCAAAAGTGACCTATACTGGATATATCCCCCATCAAGATAACCTTTTACCCTTCATTGGTCGGGAAGCCAGAAACGTTTGACACCTTGGCTATTGTTTGCCCTTGGCCCCCTGGGGCAGGACGAAATTCCTTGTTGATAGGAACCAACACCAACCTTTTGAGGAAATTCCTCACCCCGTAGGCCATGGAAGGTGCTACTGTGAAGAAAATTCACTCCCTTATCTCCCTTGGATCTCTTAATGGAGGCCACTGCCCACCATGAATGAGCAATGACAAGCTGATAGTCATGCCAACTGCAACATTTTGCATACCATTGTAGTGCAGGCAGGCACAGCCTAAATAAGAGACAATTCTGCTTCAAATGTAGCAGAGCAGGAATGTCACCACCCTATTACGGGAAGCTGCATGGGGTGGACTTAATTGACTTAAAGTGATTCTAACGGTTGTAATTTTCTTTAACAGGAGTCAAAACAAACATGTTTTACTTACCTGCTCTGCACAATGGTTTTGCACAGAGCAGCCCGATCCTCTTCTTTTTGGGTTCCCCCGCCGGCGGTTCTGGCTCCTTCCCCCTGCCGAGTGCCCCTAATAGCAAGCTTTTTGCTATGGGGGCACTCAAGCATGCTCAATCCCGAGCTGGGCTCCTGTGAATTTCATTGTCCATTCACACACAGAGCAGGGCTCAGCCCCGCCCCTCCTCATTGGTTCACTGGCTGTGATTCTGCTGCTGTGTGAGCCAATGGGGAGAAAAAGACCTGGGAGAGCCGCTGCTCTCATGCAAATTGATGGATCGAGATGGAGAGCTGGTAAGTAGAGTTGAGCGAACCTGAACTGTAAAGTTCGGGTTTGTACCGAACTTTGGGGTGTTTCGTGACCCGGACCCGAACCCGGACATTTGAAAAAAAGTTTGGGTTCGAGTTCTGGGTTTGTGTATTTGATCGCGCATGTTGAATAGCTGCAACCATTAGTAGGCATGGCTGTGATTGGCCAGTGCATCATGTGACCCAGCCTCTATATGAGGCTGCAGTCACAGTGCTGCATGTCACATGCTCTCTGGATAGTGTAGGGAGAGGATGCTACCGGTGCTGTGAGGGACAGATTGCAGATAGATAGATAGGTAGAGAGTACTACTTCTACTGCTTTTAGGGACAGATTGCAGATCTCATCCTGCATTACCGAAAGATCTGACTGGACTAGGTAGAGTCTACTGCTTAGAGGGACAGATTATTGTTCTAAAATCATCTCCTAGTTCTATAGGGTCAGGTTCCTGCTGTTGCTGTAAGGGACAGATTATTGTTCTAAAATCATTTTGCAGCCCTCTAGCACTTTCCAGGACTCTTTTACGGTCATTTTTGTGCCATAAAGTTTGGGTCCCCATTGAATTCAATGGGGTTCAGGGTTCGGGGTAAAGTTCGGTACCGAACCCAGACTTTTTTCTGAAGTTCGGCCGAACCCACCGAAATCGTACATCCACGGGTTCGCTCAACTCTACTGGTAAGTATAAAGGGGGGCTTGGGGGGGGGCTGCAGGCTCTTTACCTTAACAAGTATTTGGGGGACTTTGCAGGAGACTAAAAGAAAACTATAGGTGCAAAAGTGCTGCAGTGCAAAGATCTTTTTATATGCTGTATATGTATATACTGTATATATATATATATTAATACTATTATTATTATACAGGATTTATTATTATTATACAGGATTTATATAGCGCCAGCAGTTTGCGCAACGCTTTACAAAAATGTATATATTCAGTATCTCACAAAAGTGAGTAAATGGGGGTGAGTGAGGGGTGTACTCACTTTTTTTGCCAGTGTTTTAGACATTAATGGCTGTGTGTTGAGTTATTTTGAGGGGACAGAATATTTACACTGTTATACCAGCTGTACACTCACTACTTGCAGCAAAGTGTAATTTCTTTAGTGTTGCCACATGAAAAGATATAATACAATATTTACAAAAATGTGAGGGGTGTACTCACTTTTGTGAGATACTGTATATACATTGCTCAAAAAATTAAAGGAATACTTTTTAATTAAATTATAGCATCAAGTCCTTTATTTAAACTCCTAGGATATTGATCTGGTCAGTTAAGTAGCTAAGGGGGTTCTTAATCATTTTCAGCTGCTTTGGTGTTAATGAAATTAACAACAGGTATGCTAAATGGGCAACAATGAGACGACCTCCAAAATAGGAATGGTTTTACAGGTGGAGGTCGCTGACATTTTTTTCCCTACTCATCTTTTCTGACTATTTTTCTCTAGTTTTGCATTTGGCTAGGGTCATTGCCACTATTGGCAGCATGAGGCAATACCTGGACCCTATAGAGGTTGCATAGGCAGTCCAACTCCTCCAGGATGGCACATCAATACATGCCATTGCCAGATGGTTTGCTGTGTATCCCTGCACAGTCTCAAGAGCATGGAGGAGATTCCAGGAGACTGGAAGTTACTCTAGGAGAGCTGAATAGGGCCATAGAAGGGCCTTAACCCATCAGCATGACTGGTATCTGCTCCTTTGTGCAAGCAGGAACAGGATGAGCACTGCCAGAGCCCTACGAAATGACCTCCAGCAGACCACTGGTGTGAATATCTCTGACCAAACAATCAGAAACAGACTTCATGAGGGTGACCTGAGGGCCCAACGTCCTCTAGTGGGCCCTGTGCTCATTGCCCAGCACTGTGGAGCTCCATTAGCCATTGAAAACCAGAATTGGCAGTTCTGCCACTGGTGTCCTGTGCTTTTCACAGATGAGAGAAGGTTCACCCTGAGCACATGTGACAGGCGGGAAAGGGTCTGGAGAAGCCATGGAGAACGTTATGCTGTCTGTAACATCGTTCAGCATGACTGGTTTGGTGGTGGGTCAGTGATGGTCTGGGGAATCATATCCATGGTGGGACGCACAGACCTCTACAGGCTAAAAAATAGCACCCTGACTGTCTTTAGGTATCGGGATGAAATCCTTGGACCCATTGTCAGACCCTACGCTAGTGCAGTGGGTCCTGGGTACCTCCTGGTGTACGACAATGCCCAGCCGCCTCACGTAACGAGAGTATGCAGCCAGTTCCTGGAGGATGTTAAGGAGTTCAGTGATGCCCTGGTTCAGATCTGGGAGGAAATACCCCAGGACACCATCCATCATCTTATTATTAGGCGCATGCCCCGATGTTGTCAGGCATGCATATAAGCACGTGGGGGCTGTACAATCTATTGAGTACCATTTTGAGTTGCTGTAATAAAATGTCAGCAAAATGGACTAGCTTGCTGCATCATTTTTTCACTTTAATTTTTGGGGTGT
Organism: Glandirana rugosa; assembly: GCA_018402905.1. Lineage (NCBI taxonomy): Eukaryota > Metazoa > Chordata > Amphibia > Anura > Ranidae > Glandirana > Glandirana rugosa. The sequence continues at coordinate 175,084 of BLSH010473573.1, read as the reverse complement.
CTTTGAATTGAGCCCTCTGTAGGTTGATAGTTTTCATTTTCATCAAACGATGTGGCATCCTTTCCCAGCATGATATTTTTCCCTATTGAAATCTGATGTGTTTTCAAAGTGTTCCTTTCATTATTTTGAGCAGTGTAGATACAGTGTCTTGAAAAAGTATTCATCCCCATTGAAATTTTCCACATTTTGCCACATTACAACCAAAAACATAAATGTATTTTATTGGGATTTTATGTGATAGACCAACACAAAGCGTCACATAATTGTGAAGTGGAAGGAAAATGATAAATGTTTTTCAAAATGTTTTACAAATAAATATGTGAAAAGTGTGGCATGCATTTGTATTCAGGCCCCCTGAGTCAATACTTTGTAGATAGCCGCCTTTCACTGCAATTACAGCTTCAAGACTTTTTAGGGATGTCTTTACCAGCTTTGCAGAGAGGACATTTTTGCCCTTTCTTCTTTGCAAAATAGCTCAAGCTTTGTCAGATTGGATGGAGAGCATCTGTGAACAGAAATGTTCAAGTCTTGCCACAGGTTCTCAATTGGATTTAGGTCTTTACTTTGACTGTGCCATCCGAACACATGCATATGCTTTGATCTAAACCATTCCATTGTAGCTCTGGCTGTATATTTATGGTTGCTGTCCTGCTAGAAGGTGAACCTCCACGCCAGTCTCAAGTCTTTTGCAGACTCTAACAGGTTTTCTTCTAAAATTGCCCTGTATTTGGCTCCATCCATCTTCCCATCAACTCTGACCAGCTTCCCTGTACCTGTTGAAGAAAAGCATCCCCACAACATGATGCTGCCACCACCATGTTTCACGGTGGGTATGGTGTAGTGTTAGTTATGTGTAGAGTTGATTGAACCTCTGGAAGTCTGGGTTCGGCAGGTTCGGCCGAACTTACGGACAAAGTCCGGGTTCGGGTCCGGACTTGACCCGAACTTTGACCCGGACCCCGAACCCCATTGAAATCAATGGGGACCCGAACTTTTAGGCACAAAAATGGCTGTAACAAAGTCCTGGCAAGTCCTAGAGGTCTGGATAAGGAAGGAAAATGGGGGTAAGAGCTGGACAAGTGCCCTACAAAGAAATGGGGATAGGGAAATAACTTGAAATAATTTTTAAGCTAAAATCACATAAAAAAACAAAAATGGGGGTGGATGTGGAGTTGGAGGTTGAGGAGGCGATGACAGTGGCGGTGGAGGAGGAGGAGGTAGCCAACACTGTTTATTTTTTTTGTGCAGGAAATGCACCGCTGGCCGCAAATGTAGTTTTTTGATTTTTTTTTTTTTTAAACCAGCTATGTAGATGCACTTTTTAATTTTGTGCAAGAAACAATAATCTGTCCCTTTAAGCAACAGTAGGAACATCTCCAAGTTGTATAGCCAAAGTGTATTCTAGCCGCATAGAGCCATATTATTGTTATAAAATCATCTCCAAGTTGTATAGGCAAAGTGTATTCTAGCCGCATAGAAGCCATATTATTGTTATAAAATCATCTCCAATACAACTTGGAGATGATTTTATAACAATAATATGGCTCTATGCGGCTAGAATACACTTTGCCTATAGAACTTGGAGATGATTTTAGAACAATAATCTTTCCCTTAAAGCAACAGCTGGAACCCTTCCCTGTACAACTTGGAGATGATTTTAGAACAATAATCTTTCCCTTAAAGCAACAGACTCTACCTAGTCCAGTCAGATCGTTCTGTGCAGCAGGATGAGGTCTGCAATCGTCTGCAATCTGTCCCTCAAAGCAGCAGTACTAGTATCTCTACCTAGTCCACAATCAGATCATTCAGTAATGCAGGATGAGATGTTCTATAATATCTGCAATCTGTCCCTCCCAGAGCCAGCAGCATCCTCTCCCTAAACTATCCTGAGAGCATATGACATGCAGCACGGTGACTCCAGCCCCATATAGAGGCTGGGTCACATGGTGCACTGGCCAATCACAGCCATGCCATTAGCATGGCTGTGATGGCTTCTAAGGCCAAACCAGTGAAACACTTATTGATTGGTTGCCCTTGGCAGCTAGTCAACACGTGCAATAAAATACCAGAAAACTGGACCCTGACCCGGACTTTTTTTGAAAAGTCCGGGTTCGGGTCCGGTTCCCGGACACCCCAAAGTTCGGTACGGTTCGCTCAACACTAGTTATTTGCCATACATAGCGTTTTGCTTTTAGACCAAAAAAATAAATTTTGGTCTCATCTGACCAAAGCACCTTCTTCCACATGTTTGCTGTGTCCCCACATGGCTTCTCGCAAACTGCAAACGGGACTTCTTATGGCTTTCTTTCAACGATGGCTTTCTTCTTGCCACTGTTGCATAAAGGCCATATTTGTGGAGTGCATGACTAATAGTTGTCCTGTGGACAGATTGTCCCACTTAAACTGTGGATCTTTGCAGCTCCTCCAGAGTTACCATGGGTTTGCAGTTGTGCCATACTCTTTTCTATTTTTGAATGATGGATTGAACCGTGCTCTGTGAGATGTTCAAAGCTTGGGATATTTTTTCATAATCTAACCCTGCTTTAAACTTCTCAACAAGTTTATCCCTGGCCTATCTCGTATGTTCCTTGACCTTCATGATGCTGTTTGTTCACTAAGGGTCTCTAACAAATCTCTGAGGGCTTCACAGAACAGCTGCATTTATACTGAGATTAAATAACACAGAGGTGGACTCTATTTACTGATTAGGTGACTTCTGAAGGCAATTGGTTCCACTAGATTTTAGTTTAGGGTATCAGAGAAAAGGAGGCTGAATACAAATGCACGCCACACTTTTCACATGTTTATTTGTAAAAAAAAATGGAAAACCATTTATCATTTTCCCTCCACTTCATAATTATGTGCCACTTTGTGTTTGTCTATCACATACAATTGAAATAAAATACATTTACGTTTTTGATTTTAACGTGACAAAATGTGGAAAATTTCAAAGGGTATGAATATCTTTTTAAGGCACTATATATATATATATATATATATATATATATATATATATACAGGTGTGCTCATAAGTTTACATACCCTG
>BLSH010473573.1:151685-165142 GCA_018402905.1 Glandirana rugosa | reverse complement strand
GAGGACTAGGATGGATTCACTGGCCCTGCAGCCGATTAACTCGGGCGCCGAAGAGGGCGCTGATCCGGGGCCGGGTAGTTTTGGTAGAAGTCCGAGTGTATTGTTGTTTGGTCTCTGATGATCTTCAGCGTCGTGGGGGGAGTAGGAGGTGTCGCCTGGTGTATCATAACATCCCGGGACCACTGTCCTCCGGGGGAGGGACTGTGTTTCTGTCATTTGTTCTACCTCACTGGAAAGTTCTCTGTCGTCTTTCCTTCTTGTTTTAGCTGATTTCGGGTGGTGATAGGAATAGTGAGATCACGGAAGGGTAGTGGAGAAGGAGATGCATCCATCCGCATCTTTGCCTTGGCAGGGCTGCCTGTTATGGGGTTCTCTTCTAGGTGGAGATTTGATGAGGAGGGTGCTACTGTTAAAAGTTCTTTCTCGGCGGAGTCATCAGGGAGGTCAGTATATGCCTCTCTAGTTGTTTGTTCTTTCTGCCCCCCTTTAGGTGCTGGGGCCGGTTTAAAGAAAAGTGAGGTCAATTTTTGTGTTTTAAATTCTCCCATTCTTTTCCTGGACATGTTATGGGAAGGCACTAGAGTGATAAGGATAGTGGTGGGCTTTAGTCGATTTTGTTCTTCCTTTCTGCTGTCTCTTGAAAGGTCACTCCATCTTGTTTACTGTCTTTGTGTCAGGGAGGGGGCCTCCTGTCACCAGGGCCCTACAATACTATGTGGTCCGCTGTGGAGGATGAGGGGGGTGCTGCGACTTCTAGTAGTCTCTGGTTTGTTGTTATGTGAGCCTGAAGATGGTTTTGATGGGCCGGGGCCTAGTCGCGGGAGAAGCCGCGGGCTCAATTAGCCGACGTCCCGGTCACTTAGGTAGGATCAGGAGGAATTCAATCCCAGTCTGCAGGGGGGGAAGAGGGGCATCCCCTAGGGTTTGATCCGCCGTCTGACGAGGGTTCGGTGTGGCTGTATAGCCGGTTGTGGTGGTCGCGGCCTAGGCCGCGGGTGAAGCCACGGCCTCGATTTTGGGAGCCGCGGAGGGTGAGTACGGTCGGTCAAAAGAGAAGGACCGGGGTGTAGAGGGTAGAAGTGGGGATTCAGCTGGGTAGTTTTCTTGTGCTTACCCGTTCTTATGAAGGCAGGATGGGGGTTGATTGGAGCTGGGAGATCGGAGCTCTCCCAGGACACGTCCGGCTTCCACAGCGCTCAAGCCACGCCCCCTTTTGGCCACAACCTTAAATGCTACATTTGGAGAGGAGTCAACAAGGCCTGTGAAAGAGGTGGATCACTGATGTTTTGGGGATGTGTGAGCTACAAAGACACAGGAAATTTGGTCACAATTGATGGCAAGATGAATGCTGTATGTTATCAAAAAATACTGGAGGAACATTTGCATTCATCAGCGATTAAGGTGCGCATGGGACATACTTAGACATTCCAACATGACAATGATCCAAAACACAAGGCCAAGTCGATCTGTCACTGGCTACAGCAGAATAAAGTGAAGTCTCAGTCTCCTGACCTCAATATCATTGAGCCTCTCTGGGGCGATCTCAAACGTGCAACTCATGCAAGACAGCCCACGAATTTCCAGGAACTGGAGGCTTTTTGCCAAGCGGAATGGGCAGCTTTACCATCTGAGGAGATAAAGAGCCTCATCCACAAATACCACAAAAGACTTCAAGCTGTCATTGATGTTAAAGGGGGCAATACACAGTATTAAGAACTGGGGTATGTAAACTTTTGATCAGGGATATTTGGGTAGTTTGTGTTGTCATTATGATTTAAAAAGAGTAAACACAGTTGATTGATAATAAATGGTTTCAGCCAAACACAAACCATGAGTGAAAGAAAAGTTTTTGTGTTATCATTCATATTCTCTGAAAAATGGCCAAGAAATCATAAATTCTGCCAGGGTATGTAAACTTATGAGCACAACTGTATACATTGTGACATTATGCGAGGCACCATAATGGACGGGCAATACTTGTCGCCTCGCATGCGATCCCTGACTAGCGAGAGTCTAACCCGGGTTTTTCCAGACACCGTGGCAGGGCTGGTTCTGGCCCAGACTTTCTGGTCCACTCAAACCCCTCTCCACCTGCATTTAATGACCAGGAAGAGAGAAGAGGTGAGTTCTATCCTGCACCACAAAGGGAGAAAGCTGAGTGAGCTCTGTGTGCTAATATGGACTCAAAGATCAAGGTTTGTACTGTGCTTATGTTTTGTGGGTGTAGGGAACCTGATTGTTTAGTTTAGCGCCGGACGGCAAGGTTTTGCTTTCTGTTTTTATGTGTTTTGATCTTGCAAACCTGTGATAATAAACCTGGCAAGCTGTCAGATTTTAAAGAAACCGACCTCCAAGCTGAATACTTTCCTCTGAAAAGTGATCCCCACAAGCTAATTTCCCACTATATATACAGTATATATATATATATATATATATATATATATATATTATATGTTACTTTTATTTTTTGTTGGGGGGGAGCACAGTTTTACTTTAAAAAAAAAAACTCAAGCTGGACTTCTTTTAAAAAGAGATCTGCTGAACGTCTGTTAGCAGATAACAGAGAATGAGATAGGCTCACCTTCAATATTGTGGGGTCTGTACTGTAATTAAAAAATTGAACGCTGACTACCAATGAAAGCCCAGGCAATAATTAAGGAGCATAATTAGCAGTGAGGTAATAAATTCCTATTTATCATTACAGCTGCGACACCTGAATATTTTCCATCACGATAATCATTTGCACGTGAGCAAGTATGACATATTTATTAATGGAATCGATTGGATTTTTAATGAAATGTACTCACATGTGATGGGCTAATCATTTCCATCTTGGGTACCGTGCTATAAAAGAGACGTACGGCCAGATTACACAGTTTGTCCTTCGTTAGGATGCTGCACAGATGAAGCGGGATGGATGGTTTCAATGGCATCATTTCAGTGATCTGCAACAAGCAGTGCTAATGAAAATTAATGTACAGGAAACCTAATCCAGCAGCAAAGTAAACAATGCTATTGCCACATATTGTTTTATGGCAGGCTAAGGGAAAGATTGATTAGGACATTTCTCTCCAAGCAGATACAGTGTAATATTCCTCTATCTGAACATGTTAGTCTCGACTTGCTTAACGGTGCAACATTATGGTTCTCAGAAATAGAAGTTTGGCTATGCTAGAAAAGACAGCAGGGAGATAGCCTACTGCTGTGCTAGAGCAGACTGCAGGGGATCGAGAGGCCGTTTACTTAGGGAAAGCTATGCAGTATTTCCATTTCATTGGTGGATGTGCTCATTTTTGTGATTGAAATTTATGTTTTCAATTCAGTAAAGGTTTCATTGTGCATATTTGTTGAATTTGCTACTCGCACCTGTTATTACTGTTTTTTTTGGTAGTTTGTATGATAAAGTCAATTCACAAAGATTAGGTTATCATTATTGAAACTGGGCAGGGCTGATGCCACTGAGTTTACAAAAATGCTCTGTTTTTCCCCAAACTGGCCACCCTATGGCGTGAGGCTACCAAGTTCTTATCTGATCTGTTAAGCAAACCAGCAACTCTCTCTCCTCAACTCATGCTGTTTGGGTTCGACATGGACTATTGGCCAACCGACACACATGCAATTTTAACCCACGTGCTTATCACCATTAGACTTTCCATTGCCAGGAAGTGGAAATCACCAGAGCCCCCCTCTATAGGAGACTTATTTTCTTCCTTAACCACTTCAGCCCCAGAAGGATTTCACACTTTAGGACCAGAGCACTTTTTGTGATTTGGCACTGCGTCGATTGAACTGACAATTGCGCGGTCGTACAACGTTGTACCCAAACTAAATTTGCGTCCTTTTTTTCCCACAAATAGATCATCGCTGCGTCATTTCTGATCGCCGCTATAAACAAAAGAAGAGCGACAATTTTGCAAAAAAACCCCAAATTTCTTACTTTTTGCTAAAATACAAATCCAAAAAAAAAAATACAAAAAAACATTTTTTTTCATTGGTTTTGGCCGATTTATATTCCTCCTCATATTTGTGATAAAAAAAAAATCGCAATTGGTGTTTATTGATTGGTTTGCGCAAAAGTGGCCGCATTTACGGATGATGAGAATTAATTTCTGGGGTTTTTATTTATTTATTTATTTTTTTACTAGTAATGGTGGCGATCTGCGATTTTTAGCGGTACTGCGATACTGGGGCAGACATGTCGGACCATTTTGACACTTTTTTGGGACCATTGGCACTTATACAGCGATCAGTGCTATAAAAATGCACTGATTACTGTGTAAATGTCATTGGCAGTGAAGGGTTAACCTGCAGGGGGCGCTCTAAGGGTTAACTGTGTTCCCTGGGCGTGTTCTAACTGTGTGTGGGCTGCCCTAGCAGGGGAAGGGGAGTGATCACAGCTTCCATGTAGAGGAAGGCTGTGATCATAGCCCTTCCCCCTCTCACAGAACGGAGGTCCATGTTTACTTACACGGACCTCTGTTCTTTCAGTGCGGGGGGGCATCGCGGGTAGCCATCGGCGATCGAGTCCGCCGCACCCGCTCCCTGGCCCCCCCGAACACAGTGAGTGCGCGGGCACGCATCCGGCGGCGCGCGCTCGCTCACAGTGCACGATCTCGCAGTCGCCGTCGTATGACGGCGGTTTGCGATATTGAGCCACTTTGTCGCCGTCAACCTGCAGTTGATGGTCGGCAAGTGGTTAAACAACCAATGCCTCATGGAATTTATGTACGCCAAGGCTCATCTGCAAGTCCCACTCTATCAGAGAAGATGGGCCCTGTGGCTACATCACCCTAAGTGTAACTTGCAACGGTAAGAGACCTCCTTGGAGCGACTATACACTGTCATATGGTTTGATCCTGTCTGTTACTCACAACCGGATAGTAAATCTCCTCCACTTTCACCTGCTGCTCTGTGCGGATGGAAGGCGCTGTCAAACCTCCTGGGGCAGCGCGCTCTGTCCTCTTAGTGCTATCCTCTTACTTGTTTGTAACACCTTTTTGATGTTAATTCTAAACTCACACGAGGTTTCAATGCAATTACTATGTACTAAATTGTAAACCACCTCTTATATGCATATCTACAAATGCAAATTATACCCCTTGTATATGTTCTTTTTTTCTTGACAAATAAAAACCAAAGTTTCCAAAAAAAAAAAAATGCTGTGTTTTGGCAGCCTACTGTTGGCCTTAGCTCTTGCTCTTTTGCACCAAAAGATATAGGGATGCACATGACCTCCCATTCTATATCTCACCAAAACAGAACAGTGCATAGGCTTGAGCGGCCAGTTGCTGGATCCGAACATTGTCACATGGGGAGGTGCAGTGACATCTTCCCACATTTAAGCAGTTCTTACTAAGGAGGAACTTCTGCAGTGATGAGTTGGTGATGGAGTGTAGATTTGTAAGTATGCCTTTCAAGTTGTAGGCTATCAGCAGACACTGTCACTTCACCCCAAATGTGCAACATGACACTGACTCCTAAAAGTAGATCTAAATCCTAAATGGTAAATATAGCACTGCTTAGAACAAATATGCTCACCGTCGGTGGGGTGCTGGACCATGGTTCATGAAAAGGTACTCTCCTTCCTCTAACTCTATAGGTTCTACTAGAGCTGTTATAAGGCCAGTACGGTAGAGGAACTCACTCTCTACATTTTGGTACAACCCTATTCCCCCAAAGGGATGAGCTGTGTCCCTCTGCCAGCTCCAACATCATCCAACATTGGTTCCTACTAAAGGAGGAACTGCTGTAGTAGTAAGATAGTAAAAAGTGTGGATTTGTGAGTATACCTTTTTGGGGGGGTCTTCCCATCTCAGGACCCACATTAGAAGCAGTACGGTCATGCCAAAAGGTCCATCCAAATTTTGTGGAATTTCAGTGCCAATAATAGGCATTGCCCTCCCCTAAATGGCCACTGGAGCCCAGTGCAGAAGAAAAGGCAGTCCTCCACTGGGTTCCCTAGCGCCCAGAGCACATTAGCAGTCATAGTAACTGCTCTGTCCTCTGTGTACTGAGCGAATGCTGGGACACTACCAGTTCAGTTATGGGTGAATGGTTATGTTGCTTAGCCTTGTTTCCATGTCCTATGCATGAAAACATAGGAACTAGGGTACAGAAAAATGGCAGCAGGTGCTCTGGACTGATGTGTCAAAATCGTAATTATTTGGCTGTAGCAAAAGGAATGTTGGCGAAGGGTTGGAGAGCGGTACAATAATGAGTGTCTGCAGGCAACAGTGAAGCATGGGGGAGGTTCCTTGCAAGTTTTGGGCTGCATTTCTGAAAATGGAGTTGGAGATTTGGTCAGGATCAATGGTTTCCTCAGTGCTGAGCAGGGGCTGATGGGCAACTTTTGGCCCAGGGGGCAAGTACAACCCTTAGGCCTATGGTGCAATGACTTGGCCCCCCTTCCACTCTCCTTTTTTCCTGCCTCCTCCGAACCCCCATCCCAGGCTGAAGCTCCACTACAAGTACTCTCTGCTCACTAGGCAGATCGGGCTGGACATAACCTGCTGCACCGACTCCGGGTTCCTAAACTGGCCAGAAAGGGGGTGGATGGGGGGCTGCAGGAGGGAGCCGGGCCAGCTAGGTCAGGGCTGCTCAGGCTAGGAGAGCCTCCAATAGGGCACAGAACTGGCCTCTGCTTGGACACGGTGAACACCATTCATGCCAGGTGGGCAGCCTGCGCTCTGCCCTCCTTCTCCTCCTGTACTCAGTAGGAAACCAGCGGGGACTTTTTACTCCTCTTCACCAGGAAGCCTTTAGGCGTTTCTGTGGAGAAAGCGGTGCAGCCTTTTTACGGGGCATCAGAGCGGCCCAGCTCAGTTCGCCCCTGGTGCTGAGAAATACAGGCAGATACTTATCCATCATGCCATACCATCAGGGAGGCATGTGATTGACCCAAATTTATTTTGTAGCAATACAATGACCCCAAACATGCAGTCAACATCATTAAGGACTAACTTCAGTGTAAAGAAGAACAAGCAGTCCTGGAAGTGATGGATTGCCCCCCACAGAGCCCTGATCTCAACATCATCGATTCTGTCTGGGATTACAGACAAAAGGATTTGAGGCAGCCTACATCCACAGAAGATCCGTGGTCAGTTCTCCAAAATGTTTGGGACAACCTACCTGTCAAGTTCCTTTACAAACTGCGTGCAAGTCTACCTATAAGAATTGATGCTGTTTTGAAGCCAAAAGTGGTCACACCAAATATTTATTTGATTTGAAATTTCTTCTGTTCATTTACCTTCCATTTTGTTAATTGAAACTTTTGCACAGTACTGTACATCTGCATGTACAAGCTGTAAATAAAAGTGCACTCATAAGTAAAACGCACATCTATCTGCATTATTTTTTTACACATCCCTTTTAATTGTACAGAGGAAGTTTCAGACACCAAGGGCATAATTAGGTATCAAGTACAAAGAAATAGAATAGACAAAGTATAGTAAACCATTGCAATTATTCTTCAATGGTTTCATAACTGAGTTATAACCTTTTAGGGGTTAGCACTATGGCATTAAATAAACCTATAATGTTTTATCTCAAAACATTTTACATTTTTATTGGTATAAATCTTTGTATTAAACTTGAATGGTTTTGATCATTCATAGACATATGTTTCTTGAGTATTATAATTGTAGATTAAAAAAAGAACACGATCCAAGATCAGACAGTATAGTTTCCTAGAAACATTCAAAGAGGCTATAATTACTAGGCAAGTCACATGACTTTCTGTAGGCATTAGGCATGGTGGTAGACAATAGTGAATTTTCGTGCTGATGGATGAAGTCCACTGCGGCAGGACTTTGTGTTTAATGTACTTTGCAAATAATACTGTTGAAGTCCAATAGGTAATAATATTAAAACCCTGTTAGGATAAATGTGTTTCATGTAAGTCATTTGGCGAAAATGGACCCGGGAAAAGAAATGTAAGACAATTAATTTTCTCAACCATGTCTAGACTGTGCATTAAGAAACCATGTGGACTTTGGACTTGATATTTAAAGTCATAGGCTAAGTGTGTATGCATGGAGATTTTTGTCTGGGTCTGAATAGTTTCCAGTGGTGCTGAGGTTTCATTTTTGTAGGACACGTCTGTATTTAGAGCTCCTGCTGCACAAAGCACATGTGGACAATGATTCTTTTTTGTATTGACCACCAGTTTTGATACGTAACTATAGCAGTGATTGTAGTGAGAGTTAACTATTGGAGGCTCGCCACAGATGTCCAAACTGGAAAAGTAACAACAAAAATGGTACTCCCTTTTTAAAAGAGCCTGAACTGTATAAGATGTTCCCCCAAAAAGGAAAACAAGGGACAAATGACTAGTCATCAGTATTGCCTGTGGTCTCTTTGCAGCTAATGTTTTTTTCCATTACTGACTTACCATGCCTACTGAAACCAGATGTTCATGTAGCACTACCCCCGTAGGGGTTACAGATGACAAGGTTCCCCACTGCTGCACAGCCAGGCAGACATCTTCAGCTCGTATCCAAACACGTTGAACAGTCCTTGGGCGTTTGCTTTGTGTTTTTATTAGGGGTAATAACTTAGATGGAAATTGGAATTATGGGATGCCCAACTTTATAGTGACAAAACCAGGTTCAACTTCCTCCCTATATACAGCTCCAATTGATTCCTCTGTAGAACTCCAGTTGATTCCTCTTTAGTGGCTAACAGTCTTTGCTAGAGCAGCAACAGCCCCTTAGAGCAGTGTTTCCCAACCCAGTCCTCAAGGCACACCAACAGGTCATGTTTTCAGGATTTCCGTCAGATGAAACAGCTGTGGTAATTACTAAGGCAGTGAAACTGATCAAATCACCTGTGCAAAATAATGGAAATCCTGAAGACATGACCTGTTGGTGTGCCTTGAGGACTGGGTTGGGAAACACTGCCTTAGAGGCTAGGAACTCTCAGTCCCTTTAGAGAGTAGCACAATGTGTTGTGAACTGCATCCTAGAGTACCTCCAACTCCCTTGTAGACACTGGTCCCAGTGCTACCGCTACAGTAAATGCTAGCCCACTGGCCACTTCTCCATCAGCCTACATACCTGCTTCTTCATCAGTCTACCTGACTGACTCTCTAGAGATTTCCCACGGAAAGGTAGGGAAAATTTAAGCACACCGCTATCTTCCAGAGAGACCTGCTACACATGGCAGTCTCTCCCCTTGTATGTCCCCTGCACTGTGCTGCAGTACTCACACTGATTTCCTTGCTCTCACTGCCTCTCAGGGAAGTCTCCTTCCAAGCTTTTCCTTTGATAAGGATGCTCCCAGGCCAGCTCCTGAGCCCCGGCCCGAGGCAGAGCTCCCCCCCCAACCCAGACTAGGGGGTTTGCCTCAAGGGCCACCAACAATCTCCTCAGCACTGCATCTCAATCTTCCACCCGACTCCTCTCCCAGCATGACTTATTCCTATTTCAGGGTTCACTTAGTCCCCTGCCAGGCCTATCTCCTGAAGATTGGCTAAGCTCCCCTAAATATGCATTGCAGCCCTCCTAGCCTCTGCCCTCTAGTTACCGGAATATTCTCCAACTTTCCAGAACCAGGGGGAGGCACCAGAGATCTGTCTGTATGAGTCGTGCTGCCCTGAATTCTAATAAACCTTACCCAGATTAAGACTCACAGGGTTTAAACATGCAGTGCAGAGCTCAATACGCTGTGAACGATAAAAAGTCCAATAAGTGGTTAAATCTTTTAATTACAAGATAATAAACTCTCCTGTGTTTTCCTATGCTACCTACAGTATATCCTGCCATGCACATACCAGCTATACACATAATGATCAAGCATGAGAAATAGATTTCATAATTTTTCATCTTTTGGTTGAAAATGATCTTTTGAAGTAAACAAAAGATCAATTTGGTTGAATTTAATTGGATTTTCCAGTAGAAATAATCATTCCTTTTCCATGAAAATGATCACTTGTTGATTAAAGTGACAGCTTAGTGCCATCAGTTTCTGAAAAATAACATTCCTTCACATGATCTCAATACTAATCAATTGTGTTATTATGTCTATAGGCAATTCACAGGGATAGCAGGAGAAATGAAAGCCCAACTCCAGTTTACGTTATTTAAAAAAAAAAGGGATCATCCCTCTTCGTGATAGCCAAACAAAATGAATACACCACCTTTTTTGTGATCCTGAGCTGCCCAATGCATCCTGCTCTCCCTTGATGGCCTAGCATTAATCAGCCAACTCCTGTGAGACCAGGATGTCATGGACAGACCCTCTGGGCTGCATCATTTTGCAGACTGTGCTCACAGGAGAATGCTGCATGGAACTATATTTATAGGTGATTCTTCGTAGCAGTGAAGACCCCCCGCCCCCCCACTGACAGGTCACAACATGAGCTTCATTCTATGCAGAAGTAAAGACCCCCAACTTCTTATAATTGACAATTTTTATTGAGTTTTTTAACAATTTACAAAATATAAAAGATAGAAGGTTGATAGTAAGAGATATACAGGATATCCGTGCAAGAAAGAATAAAAAAAAATAACAGACTTAGTATTATAAGGGAATGCCAAAGCTGCCACAGCGAATGCCATTTTTGATTGATATGTATGATAAGCAGCACTGGCCTGCTACAATTGGGAACAATTATGATTCATACAACATGGGCCAGGGAGAAAACAAACAAGGTAACAATTATAACTTCCCAATTGGGCTTCACCCAACAGTTCCTTCTTCAGGTCCAAGACGCATTCGCTTATTGAAAGCTTACAATATAAATTATTATGCTCATAACTAGTGTTGAGCGAACCCAGACTGTAACGTTCGGTCCGTACCGAACTTTTGGGTGTCCAGGACCGGGACCCGAACACAGACATTTCAAAAAAATGTTCGGGTTCTGGGTTCTGGTAGTTGATCACGCATGTTGAATAGCTGAAGGGCAGCCAATCAACAAGCGTTTCACTGGTTTGCCCTTAGAAGCCATCACAGCCATGCCTACTAATGGCATGGCTGTGATTGGCCAGTGCATCATGTGACCCAGCCTCTTTATAAGCTGGAGTCACAGTTCTGCATGTCACATGCTCTTGGGTTAGTATAGGGAGAGGAAGCTGCCGGCGTTTTTGTGAGGGAGAGATTGCAGACATTTTAACATCTGTTCCTGCATCCTGAGATTACTACTGCTGTTGCTCTGAGGGACAGATTGCAGAAATTTGAGATTTCACATACTGCTGCTTTGAGTGACAGATTGCAGATCAAACTCTGCATAACACAACAATCGCTACAATCGTGCACAATGATCAGATTGTTGGAGTAATTTGAGATTTCACATACTGCTGCTTTGAGTGACAGATTGCAGATCAAACCCTACCTAGCACAACAATTGTTACGATCGTACACAACAATCAGATTGTGCGATTGTACACAGCGATCAGATTGTGGGAGTAATTTGAGATTTCACATACTGCTGCTTTGAGTGACAGATTGCAGATCAAACCCTGCATTACACAACGATCTGACTGCACTAGGTAGAGGCTTCTGCTTAGAGGGACAGATTATTGCTAAAAAATCATTGCCTACTCCTATAGGGCCAGCTTACAGCTGTTGCTGTAAGTGACACATTATTGTTCAAAAATCATCTCCTAGTTCTAAAGGGAGAGTTTCCAGCTGTTGCTTAGAGGAACAGATTATTGTTCAAAAACCATTGCCTACTCCTATAGGGCCAGGTTCCAGCTGTTGCTGTAAGTGACAGATTATTTATTGTTCAAAAATCATCTCCTAGTTCTAAAGGGAGAGCTTTTGGTGTGAGCAGTGCATTTCTTGCACCAAAATAAAAAGTCTGGCTACGTTGGTGTTTTCCAAAAAAAAGGTATTAATTGGTATTAATAAATACTTACATAGGGCTACATAGTACATTTGCGGGCCCAATGAGGAGAGCAAATAAGGGATGTGGTCATGGTGCTGTTGGTGGTGTTGGTGAACCTCCTGTTGGAAGGAGAGGACGTGGTTGAGGTGTGCCAGCTACACGCACAAGGGAAACACCTTCCTCAGGTAGCCAACAAAACCTTTACCGGTATATGGTAGGCCCGAATGCCCCTCAACGATTGGTGAGGCCAGAACAAGTACAGGCGATGGCAGATTGGGTGGCTGACAATGCCTCCAGTTCCTTCACATTGTCTCCCTCCCGGTCCCTTGATGAAAGCTCAGAGTTGGCACCTGAACCCCATGGCCATCTGTCTTTCACCTCAGCCCCTTGTAAATTAGCCAAGAGTCTGAGCCCCAAGTCCTGCAAGAGACTCTTATGCTTCTTGATGACTCTCCTGGTGTGCTTTCCGTGGACCATCCACATATCGCTGCCCCAGAAGTGGAAGACATTGAGTGCACCAATGCCCAACCACTTCTGTTGCAGGATGAGGACATGGAAACACCAGCACAGCACATTTCTGATGATGATGAAACAGGTGCCAACTGCTGCAGCTTGCCTCAGTGTGCAGACTGACAAGAAGGGCAGTGGTGAAGGGTGGGTGGAAGATGATGTGAAGGATGATGAGGTCCTAGACCCCACATGGAATGAGGGTCATGCGAGTGACGTGTGCAGTTTGGAGGAAGAGGTGGTGGTCGCACAGAGGCACCAGCACAGCAAAAGAGGAAGCAGGTTGCAAAAGCAGAGTGAGCGCCCCCTAGACAGTATGCCTGCTACTACCCACCGCACCCAGGGACCTAACACACCAAAGGCAGCTCAAAGGTGTTCCCCCGCGTGACAGTTCTTCAGACAATGTGCTGACGACAAGACACGAGTGGTTTGCAAGCTGTGCAATGATAGCCTGAGCCGGGGCATAAATGTTCTCAACCTGAGCACAACCCCCATGACCAGGCATCTAAATTCCAGGCACAAGCTGCATTGGAATAATTACCTCAAAATCCAAGAAAGGTCTCTGCCTCCTCCTGCTTCCTCTTCTGCTGCTGCCTCGGCCTCTTCCTCCACCTCTACAGTGACAGTGTCAACTGCCACCCAGCAAACAGACGATATGACAGCAACGCCACCATGTCCACCACCGTCCCCAAGCATTTCCACATGGTCCCATGGAAGCTTACAGCTGTCCATCTCCCAAACACTGGAGAGAAATGCTGTCATTCCGTCTGGTGGACACGGACAGTTTCAAAAACCTGATGGCGGTGGCTGTCCCACAGTACGTGGTTCCCAGGCGCCACTACTTTTCCAGGCGAGCCATGCCTTCCCTGCACAAACAAGTCGGGGACAAGATCAAGTGTGCACTGCGCAATGCCATCTGTGGCAAGGTCCACATAACCACTGATACATGGACCAATAAGCACGGGCAGGGACGCTATGTCTCGCTAACTGCACACTGGGCAAATGTAGTGGCGGGTGGGCCTAAGCCGGCTAGCCATTTGGCGCATGTCCTTCCACCACCGAGGATTGCAGGGCATTTCTCGTTGCCTCCTGTTGCCTCCTCCTCCTACTGCGCTTCCTCCTCCTC
>BLSH010473573.1:133257-146073 GCA_018402905.1 Glandirana rugosa | reverse complement strand
CACCGCTAGACACTAAAAATCGTAATGACGCTATAACGTCGACTGTACATCCTGGTAAAACTGTGAAAAAACCCTGGTAACCGTAAATATGTCGCTAGTCACGATATTTTTACGTGACTAATGACACATTTACGGTAACCGTCACTTCCCCAATTGGACGTCCCCCGTGAGATTCCCAATTGACACAAGGGACCCGCACAAGATTGAAACCCCTTCACTGCCAATGGCATTTACACAGTAATCAGTGCATTTTTATAGCACTGATCGCTGTATAAATGCCAATGGTCCCAAAAAAGTGTCAAAATGGTCCTACATGTCAGCTGCAATATCGCAGTAATGCTAAAAATCACAGATCGCCACCATTACTAGTAAAAAATAAAAAAATAAATAGAAACCCCAGAAATTAATTCTCATCATCCGTAAACGCGGCAACTTTTGCACAAACCAATCAATAAACGCCGATTGCAATTTTTTTTTACCAAAAATATGAGGAAGAATATAAATTGGCCAAAACTGATGAAAAAATGTTTTTTTTTATATATTTTTTTTGGATTTGTATTTTAGCAAAAAGTAAGAAATTTGGGATTTTTTGCAAAATTGTCGCTCTTCTTTTGTTTATAGCGGCGATCAGAAATGACGCAGAGGGGATCAAATACCACCAAAAGAAAGCTCTATTTGTGGGAAAAAAAGGACGCAAATTTTGTTTGGGTACAACGTCGCACGACTGCGCAATTGTCAGTTAAAGCGACGCAGCGCCAAATCGCAAAAAGTGCTCTGGTCCTAAATTGTGAAATCCTTCCGGGGCTAAAGTGGTTAAAGTTTCTCACTGTGTAGCATGTCCGCTGTTCTCCTGTTCCCTGTGTGACTGCAGGAATCATCTCCAGACCTCCACCCGACACTTCTCCCCAGATTGAGCTGACTCAGAGTATTTAAAGAGGCCTGCCTCCTGCCAATCCTGCTTGGTGACTGGTCAGGGCTCCCTAGAACACTCCAGATGGCTCCACCTATCTCCCAACTCTCTGACCAAAAACCATCCCCAGGTTTCTAGAAAGAAGTGGGAGGTACTGGAGACCTCATCTGTCAAGTCCACTCAATCCTCCCTGAGCCTCTCCTCCCGGCCCAGATCAAAACATTCAGGCCTGCACCTACAGTCAGGCCTGACTACGTTTTACCTCACCTAGCAAAACCCTGCTAGAAAAATGCACCTATACTTTGGGGGCCTTACATATATATATGTTTAGACATTAATAACTGTGTGTTGAGTTATTTTGAGGGGACAGCAAATTTACACTGTTGTACAAGCTGTACACTCACTACTTTACATTGTAGCAAAGTGTAATTTCTTCAGTGTTGTCACATGAAAAGATATAATAAAATATTTACAAAAATGTGAGGGTTGTACTCACTTTTGTGAGATACTGTGTATATACAGTATATACAGAATATAACCCATCAGGGGCTAAAGGGGTGTGACCATATGTCATCACTAATTATAAATAAACCCTCTGCACAATGCTTTACACCCTTTCTAGCAAACTTCGAACAAAAACAGGGGTTTTTAATTCACATACTGTACATTGCAATACGTGTTTAAGTTGGCCAACTGTGTCAAAGCAATCCCTCTCTGACCAGTCCCTACTCTATCAGAAGGCCTACTCAGAATTTTCACACCGCTTTAGTACCTGAAAGGTATTTATATATGTATAAGCTATTTGGATTTGAGCACAAGTATATCTTATTTCTTTTGCATTGTAGGACAGTGACCAGACCTGAGTCTGTAGCTCTCCTACAACTTGTGTCTCTTTGCCCCATATTGGCACTATATCCACTGGAGGATTTGCATTTTGCAGAGTAGAGTAGGGATTGGCCAGAGAGAGATTATTTTAATGCAGTTGGCCAGAAACATGTATAGCAATGCATGTGAAGAAAAAAAAAAAAACCCTGTTTCTGTGCAAAGATTGCTGGAAATGGTGTATAGCAGTATGCAGAAGGTCTATTCAACCTTTTTAGTGTTACTATGTCATTATAAGACTATGATTAACAGGAGGAACCAAAGAGTGTGGTGTGGAACACATGCATGTGACGAAAAAAATTATTGCGTTGCCCCCATAAAGCCACTTAAGCAGCTGCCTCAGGCGGCTTATGGAGGCACAGTGGCGACACTGGGGCTGAAGCATCCAAATGGGTTATTCTGTTGTCTGCAATGCCTGTTCAGCCTTGTGTATGTTCAACTCTCGGGCCTCACAGTGTCATTATGCTGCCGTCTGCACCATAACAAGAAATGGCACTGAGACCCAGTCACCTGCATCCTAACCACCAATGATGCTATGAGGCCCAGGCCTCTAGCATCCTGACAGCCAATGACTGGGAAGGGGAACAAACATGAGAATCTTATGTGCCATCTGTCCCCAAGATGTCCCTGCTGCAAGAAATGTCTGGATTGTAAAACTGGTTTGCTACAAATACAAATGGCTATTTCAACACAGATTACACAGGCATGGTCCACTATTACACTGTTATTGTCAACAGAAACCCTTCCCTGACAAATGTCATGCAGTTATGTAGGCTGCAAAGAGGCTGAATGAGCTCAAGCACATTGAGATGCTAAAAGGATGAAAAAAGGTGAAAACATGTATTTTATTTAAAAAAAAAGGTTAATAATAAACAGCAATTTAACCCCTTCTCATCACCGCCTCCCAGCCCTTTAAGAAATTCTAAATGCCTGGAGGCGGAGGCCGGCATACAGATCATGTACCACTGTGATTGGCAGTTGTAGTAGTCACATGATTGGAAAGCTCCTAATCGCAAATATGCATCAGGAGCATTCCGGTACCCACTAATTACTGTGCCGGGTGCACGCAGGGAGCGCACACTTAGCACAATAATGCATTTACATAGGGCCGCATATATGCGCATCATGAAATTGTCCAAAATGTCTTGGTATGCTGATGCCTTAAGAGTTCCCTTCACTGGAACTAAGGGGCCAAGCCCAACCCCTGAAAAACAACCCCACACCACAATCCCCCCTCCACAAAATGATTTGGACCAGTGCATAAAGCAAGGTCCATAAAGACATGGATGAGTGAGTTTTGGGTGGAGGAACTTGACTGGCCTGCACAGAGTCCTGACCTCAACCATGATAGAACACCTTGGGATGAATTAGAGCAGAGACTGCGAGCCAGTCCTTCTCATCCACATCAGTGCCTGACCTCACAAATGCGCTTCTGGAAAAATGGTCAAACATTCCCATAGACTCACCTTGTGGACAGCCTTCCCAGAAGAGTTGAAGCTGTTATAGCTGCAAAGGGTGGGCCATCTCAATATTGAACCCTATGGACTAAGACTGGGATGCCATTAAAGTTCATGTGTGTGTAAAGGCCAGCGTCCCAATACTTTTGACAATATAGTGTATATACTAGGGTCAATTTAGACAGCAGCAGATTAATCTACCAGCATGCCTTTGGAGTGTGGGAGGTGTGATGGATACGTTGTCAGACCCCAGCCACCTTCACCAACCTGTGACAAATGTCTAGCCAAACTCACATTTCTCTATCACCAATACACCATGATGACACTCTCAGCCTCACTCTGCACATTGATTTCCCAGCTCATGGGACCACAATCTGGGTGCCAGCAGACTGAAAGCGATTGATACTAAACCTGTTACACTGTTACTATTCTATCGTAGATATCAATGTTCACAATGTCTGCACCAACAATTATGACTTTTAACAAAATGTCTGTAACACACAGGGGTTGATTTACTAAAGGCAAATAAACTTTGCACTTTGCAAAGTGCAGTTGCACTCTGCAAGAACAGTTGCCCCAGAGCTTAGTAAATGAGCAGAAGCTCTGCTGACTTCCATCATCCAATCATGTGCAAGCAAAAATGCTGTTTTTTTTATATTCCTTGCACAAGATTGGATATTCTTTGCAAAGTGAAGCCTTACCTCATTTACTAAGCTTTGGAGCAACTGCACTTGTTGAGTGCAATTGCACTTTGCAAAGTGCACAGTCTATTTGGCTTTATTAAATCAACCCCACAGTGTCACAGACAGGAACATTTAGAGATTTACAATACAGTAGTGCTCTTCAAGGAAACAGTGTATCTTTAGGTTTTGTCTGTGTACATTAGACATAATTTTAACGATATTAAATATCATTTAATTATAAAAAAAGGCTAAACAGTGCAAACAAAATAGAAAAAGGAAAGAAACAACACTGCAGCAGAAAACAAAAAGGGATTAATAGTTCAAACACTTGGTTCTGTGAGTTTGGCAAATTCCAGTCAATGAGCATAAGATGGATAAGTGTTGGCCATGGCTTTAAGTGGGCGTGGCAGGGTGTGTCCAATGCCTACATACTTTTGCTAATAGGTGTCCCTCGTTCACATCTCAAAAATTGGGAGGTATGGTGTTGGCTCTCATGAAATAAATCCTGGCTGATGTTCTTTGTTTGCTGGTAATGGAGAGCTCCAGACTGCTGATGAAGTCATCAACAAAACAACCCCCCAGTAACAATAGATTCACCCCTGCAACAATAGATCCCCACCAACAACAACAGATCCCCCAGCAGCCCACATCAATAGACTCTGCAGCATCCAGCAACAATAGACCCCTTCCTTAACAGTAGATCCCTTGCAGCAACATAAGACCACTCCCAGCAACATAAGACCAGCGGCGGCCAGTCCATAACGGGCGCACGGGCGCTGACCCCTAATCTCCATGCGTGGGCCCCTAAAACCTAATAGATTTCTACAAGCTTTTTTTTTTTTTTTAAAGCACATGATTAGAGCCTGAGGCTCTAATTGGCTTCAAAAAGGTTGCACTCAGGATGCAGAGCACTGCACCCTGAGCCCACCCACTTGTGATATTAGCAAATCAACATTCGCTGCTGTCTTCCTGCTTCTCCTCCCAGCCAATCAGGACAGGAAGCAGGTCTTAAGACCAGATTGGCCGGGAGGAGAAGCCATGGAAGCTGGGGAAGCCGCTGCCTGCGACCTGAATGGGGTAAGTGCAGACCGGGGGGGGGGGTTGTTTGCCCCCCCTAAAAATGGAGCAACAGCTGCATAAGACCCTCCTCCAGCAACCTTATATCCCCCAGCAACAATAGATCCGCCAGCAGCCAGCAACAATAGACCCTCCAGCACCACACCGCCCCTTGTCATTACATACATTCAGTGCTGGAGGTTTCCCCAGTGGGAAGTGCTGATAACCTTAGTAGATGATTATTGTAGCAGACATTAAGATGATTACAAAAATGCTTTTGCTGACTTTTTTTTACAACAAGGCTGCCTTGGGTCTTTTCATCTGTTTTTTTGGGGTGCCCAGTTCTCATTATCATCACAGGAAGAAACTAAACTACCTCCATTAAACACAGGGAGAACATGCAAGTAGATAGCATCCTGGCTGGGATTCAAACTGGAGCCATAGTGCTACAAGAAAGATGTGCTGACCACCCTTATAGGGTACTGGCAGGAGATATAAACCAAAGGACCCTTCCAACATGACTGGAGTCCATTTACATTGCCGTTTTCAGTGTTTCTTTGCTGGTTCTGTTGATTGTTAGCTCGGTTTGTACATAAAATAACTGATTTAATATTTAGGGGATTAGTAGCATAGAGTAATGGCAACAGCTTATTTTACAGCCGTTCCGTCATAAGTAGGATTTTATTTTGCAAGTAATGTTCAACTATATTTCTGGTGTTACAGTTAATGCTTTTAAAAAGTGCAATCAGTGTTGGGTGAAGAGTTCATTTTCGAATACCTGGCATTGCTAAGGAATTTGCATGACACCCGAAAAAAAAGTATAATTTTTTTGTGAACAGTCAAAACATTCTGATTATGGAGAGTCGCTCCAAAGTAGAACGCCATTAATGGAGAGGCGAATAGGAGAGAGAGGGTCAGTACTGTCTCTAATCCATGTCACACGAGCAATACTGTTGTTGGTGACATTTTATTCGTGACAAAATTGCTAAAATTCAACATCAGTTATTTCTCGGGGATGTTGACATAGAGATATCATGCACAGCAAGCTATTAGTTTCATAGGATAATGTACATTTTACCGAAGTGTTACCAGATGCAGATTCACCAGTGTGACCTAGGACTAAGCCTACCAGGCCTTGAAGAAGGAGCTAGCAAGGTTTTGCAGCAGTCATAGTCGGTGTGTCATCTTCACAGGCACCATCAACCAGACATGGCTGCAGAGAAGCATAGGTATAAACAACTGCAAAAACAAATATATTTAAAGGGTGCCTTGACCAATAATAACTCAGGATCAAGTAATGTAGGAATCGTCAAGGCTACAGCTATTTAATGCAAGTAGAAGTTTAGGCTTTCATGCTTCCGTGCACATCAATCCAGCACCGGGTTTTGTCCCATGTCTGAGTAGCTCGGGTTCCTGCCTATCTGCCCTGAAGGTATTATTAAGCTTTTGCACCTGTGTATTAGTGTTTAAGCAACGTGTCTTCACGTGGAAGCCGGACCCTTCTGTTCCTATGGTGTTCACCGCCGTCTGAGCAGGGGCAGCCCGTCTTTTCCTCCCTTATCCCTTCCACTGCCTCTCCTGTCTTTCCACTGGCCCCTTTTCAGGACACTGGGATGCATGAATTACAATAATTAGTGCAATGTCATAGTCCTAGGTATCTCAGATTTCTGGGGTCAGTGTGCTAAGTGCCTAGGAGAAAAGGGGCAAAATGAACAAGGAGGGGGCAGTGTGTACAGGGAGGGGGGCAGCATGTACAGGGAGAGGGGTAATGTTTAAAGAAAGGGGGCAGCATGTACAGGGAGGGAGGGGCAATGTGTATGGGGGGTTGAGTGTGTAGAGGGAGGGGGCAATATGTACAGGAAGAGGGGTAATGTGTACGGGGCAATGTGTAAAGGAAGGGGCCAGTATGTACAGGGAGGGAGGGACAATGTGTCCTGGGGGGAGTTTGTATGTACAGGGAAATGGGCAATGTGTATGGGGGAAAGGAGTATGGGGAGTGGGGCAGTGTTGACAGGGAGGGGTGCAATGTGTACAGGGAGGAAGGCAGGATGTACAGAGAGAGGGGTATTGTGTACAGGGAGAGGAACAGTGTGTGCCAGGAGAGGGGAAAAGTGAACAGGGAGGAAGGCAGGATGTACAGAGAGAGGGGTAATGTGTAGAGTTGAGCGAACCCGAACTGTAAAGTTCGGGTTCGTACCGAACTTTGGGGTGTCCGTAACCCGAACCCGGACATTTGAAAAAAAAGTTTGGGTTCGAGTTCTGGTTTCTGGTATTTGATCACGCATGTTGAATAGCTGCAGGGCAGCCAATCAACAAGCGTTTCACTGGTTTTCCCTAGAAGCCATCACAGCCATGCCTACTAATGGCATGGCTGTGATTGGCCAGTGCATCATGTGACCCAGCCTCTATATGAGGCTGGAGTCACAGTGCTGCATGTCACATGCTCTCTGGGTAGTGTAGGGAGAGGATGCTGCCAGTGCTGTGAGGGACAGATTGCAGATAGATAGATAGGTAGAGATTACTACTACTACTACAGCTTATAGGGGCAGATTGCAGATAGATAGATAGGTAGAGATTACTACTACTACTGCTTTTAGGGACAGATTGCAGATCTCATCCTGCATTACAGAAAGATCTGACTGGACTAGGTAGAGTCTACTGCTTAGAGGGACAGATTATTGTTCTAAATCATCTCCTAGTTCTATAGGGTCAGGTTCCTGCTGTTGCTGTATGGGACAAATTATTGTTCTAAAATCATTTTGCAGCCCTCTAGCACTTTCCAGGACTCTTTTACAGTCATTTTTGTGCCGAAAAGTTCGGGTCCCCATTGAATTCAATGGGGTTCAGGGTAAAGTTCGGGTCAAGTTCAGTACCGAACCCGGACTTTTTTCCAAAGTTCGGCCGAACCCACAGAACCCGAACATCCACTGGTTTGCTCAACACTTATAATGTGTACAGGGAGGGGGGTAGTGTGTACAAGGAGAGGGGTAATGTTTACAGGGAGGGGGCAATCGGTATAGGGGGCAGTGTGTACAGGTAGGAGTGGTGGCAATATTCAGTGCATTGGGAGTGTGCCCAGGGTAAGAGGGAGGCAGTGTGTAAGTCAGTAAATTAAATTTTGGTTAATTCTCAGTAGGCGTTCATTTGTTGTCACACTCAAGATTCACCTTAGTTTAACTATGTGTATGGCTATGCGGGCCACACATCTCTTTCTCCTTATATCATCATTCAATCTAAAGTTGGGGCATCATCAAGTGCTAGTGGACCTATAGCTGAATGATCGGATACCATGATAAGAGTTCAGTTCCTTGGCAAGGGTTCCCAGTCAGCATTTCCATGTTGTCTTTAATTGTCCATCAAGTCCTTTTGTGCCTTATCTTGCAGAAGCAATTGCTGCATAAGCCATTGCTGACCAGAGTGAAGATATCTACGTGTATTTTATACTGTTAAATACCTACAAGAGACATCACATCAGGCTAATTAAGTAGAGAAGCATGTCAGGGCTCTTCAGTTTGCTCCTTAATGAAATATTACTTTGAAAAGTTCTTCAAAGTTCTAGATGCAAATAAGCCCAGTAGGAAGAGCGTCAGAGACACAGGTTCTATGTTAATGAACCAGTCAAAAACCTTTGTTACTCAGCAGCCAAATGTGTGGCTGAGAATATAAAGGAGCCATTTGCATGATTTTGTAGCGCTCTTTATTTTCTGTTTAATGAATATCCTTATATATTTTTTAACAGTTTACGATA
Organism: Glandirana rugosa; assembly: GCA_018402905.1. Classification (NCBI taxonomy): domain Eukaryota; kingdom Metazoa; phylum Chordata; class Amphibia; order Anura; family Ranidae; genus Glandirana; species Glandirana rugosa. Next base: position 137,337 of record BLSH010473573.1, on the reverse strand, counting down.
AGATTATTTTTATAATGACAGTTTTTAAGGTGCTTTATATCGCATGTGAAAAAATTGTACATATTTGTAAATTAGTCCAAAGCTCTCAGATTTTAACCAGTTCTTTTGTTGTAAACTAATATGCTCAGCAGTATGGTGGCTATTGGTTAAAGGATATTTTAAGTCATCTGTACACCTTTATATTCCCTGCATTATATGGCAGCGGTGACCAGGCAGGTGAGCATAGTGCTGTAGTCCACGGCATACATTTTTTTTTTTTTTTAAGATATTTTTATTGATTATAAAATGTTGATAGCTTTTGCAGTGTTAATAAAGTTTCCCAGGTATAAAATTATCCGCATATAACTTTCTATTTGGCTAGGCTGAAGCCCGTCTTAGAGTATAGCATAACCTAATAATAGTTGATGTAGGATGGAAAGGTTAGATCTGGCTTAAGGTACATTAATCAGTAGTAATCATCATAGCAAAGGGGGGCATAATGTAAGGGGACTGGCCAACCATCTTCCCCAGACCTTATGGAATCCCTTACTCCTCTTCCTAACATCAAATGTAATTTTATATAAGGGTAGGGCCTCATTTATTAGTTTCAGCCACAACCTTTTATTCAGAGTCTGCAAGCCCTTCCAAGTCAACAGGAGAGACTTCTTTGCATAGAAGAAAAGGATATGAAGAAGTCTCTTTGCCGAGGCCGACAGGGATATGTCCCCGAAAATTCCTAGGAGACAATTCTTGTGGTTGATAATGGGGGGGCCCAGAGCCGACGTGATGAAGTAGCTAATCTCCCTCCAGAAGCGCTGTACTATAGGGCACGTCCAGAAGCAATGTATAAAGTCTGTCTGTTGACCGCATCCCCTAAAGCAGTGTTTTTCAACTCCAGTCCTCAAGGCACACCAACAGGTCATGTTTTCAGGATTTCCATGAGTTTGCACAGGTGATTTGATCAGTTTCACTGCCTTAGTAATTACCACAGCTGTTTCATCTGAGGGAAATCCTGAAAACATGACCTGTTGGTGTGCCTTGAGGACTGGAGTTGAGAAACACTGCCCTAAAGCACGTGTCTGTGGGTAGTAAACCCATTTTATAAAGCCTATGTGGGGTAAGATGAGATTGGTGGAAGGCCTTAATTTGAATAACTTGGTCCTTAGAGGAGATGACTGATGATTTGAAGGTTTCGGTGAATTCCGACCAATCCTCCTCAGTAATTTGCATATCCATATTCGACCACTTGGTTTGGGCAGCCTAAAATCTAGGGTTGGTGTCTGTAACCAGGGATATGTAGTAAGTCGAGATAAGCTTAGTAGTGGCTGGGTCCCTTAGTAGCTTTTCTAGTACGGGCATAAGGAGTGGATTATCTAAGGTACCAAATTGCACCCTGACCGCATGCCTCAGTTGGTAGTAATAGAATATATAGGAATTCGGAAGGTCAAACTCCTGTTGTAGTTGTCAAAATGATTTAAAGCCTTGTGCATCAAAAAGATGACACAGGTACACGACATACATTCTAATGATTTTCTCTAAAATAAAGTTGGCCTTACACTGTGGGCTAAACAGAAAGGATAAACAATAACCTACTGCATTCTGATAGCTGCCACACAGTGGCCATATCTGACTGAATGCAGCTGCTGTTCGTATGACAACCAACACTATATTACCAAAAGTATTGAGGCGCCTGCCTTTACACGCATATGAACTTTAATGGCATCCCAGTCTTAGTCCGTAAGGTTCAATATTGAGTTGGCCCACCCAAGGTTTAGGTGTGCCTATGGGAATGTTTGACCTTTCTTCCAGAAGTGCATTTGTGAGGTCAGGCACTGATGTTGGACAAGAAGGCCTGGCTCGCAGTCTCTGCTCTAATTCATCCCAAAGGTGTTCTATCAGGTTGAGGTTAGGACTCTGTGCAGGCCAGTCAAGTTCCTCCACCCAAAACTCACTCATCCATGTCTTTATGGACCTTTCTTTGTGCACTGGTCCAAATCATTTTGTTGAGGGGCGATTATGGTGTGGGGTTGTTTTTCAGGGGTTGGGCTTGGCCCCTTAATTCCAGTGAAGGGAACTCTTAAGGCATCAGCATACTAAGACATTTTGGAGAATGTCATGCTCCCAGCTTTGTGGGAACAGTTTGGGGATGGTCCCTTCCTGTTCCAACATGACTGAACGCCAGTGCACAAAGCAAGGTCCACAAAGACATGGATTGAGGTGGAGGTCATTGGTCAAAAAAAATGTGACCATTGGTCAGGAAATTAAATGCGTAATTTATGCATCTAGAAAGCCTAAAGGTTCTCATTGGATTTTGGGGCCTTGTGTATAGCAAGCTGTGTAATTGTCTCACACATGTATCATCACCATACTCAGGAGTAACAGAATGTGTTTTTGGGTGTAATTCTAAGTATGGCTATGATTTGAGTTAGAAATATCTTATCAATTGACAACTTTTTGTAAAAAAATAAATTTTAATTTTCTTTTCTGCATTTTCCAAAAACTTATTGGAAAAAAATTACATTTTCAAAAGACTCATTATGCCTCTTAGAAAATACCTTGAAATGTTTGTTTTCCAAAATGGGGTAATTTTGTGGGTATTTCCACTGCCATGGTGCTCCAGGGCCTCTAAAAATGTGATAGGCAAGCAGGAAATGAGATTCATAATTTATGTATGATTTATACCCCTTGAAAGCACAAAGGTGGTTCTTGGATTTAGGGCCCATCTAAGCATCTAGGCTGTGAAAAAGTCTCACTCTTTTATAATAGAATCTAGGAAGCCATGCATTTTCCCAAAATGCTCAGTTTTTTTGTGTATATAGAAAAAAAAAAAAAAAACTGTATTGATTTAGGAAAAAAGGAATGCTTTCTAGAGCGTATCTCCATCCTAATAACAAGACAAAAAGGAATTGGGAGGAAACCCCCCAAAAAAGGAAATGGACTTTAAGGGCACACCACAAGACTATGGAAGATATAGTTTATTGAAAATCCATACAAAACTGATTATGACATAAAAACATATCTATTTATTCCTGGGGTGTCCAAATATGGAACTCCACAGGATAGACAGTACAGCTGTACAACTTCTATAGACACTTCACACAGCAAAGACTGGCAATAGTGAGAAGTTTATTTGCAGTAGATCAATGTGTTTCACTGTTTAAGCTCCTTCAGGACCCTTCAAATCATAAGCTGAGTTTGCTTGAGCAAGAGTAGAAAAATATACATATCAATTCATAATTTTCATTGCAGTGTAGTGCATAGAACATATTGCATCAAAACAAAAGGGGCGGGGGGTAAACGTATCCGAGAAGCTTACATATGGCTAACTGCACTCCAAGGAGAGCACTCAGGGGGCGGACACAGGGGATGATAGGACCAGATGTAGGTGGACTAGGTGTGGATGGTAGTATCTCTAATAAAATTAATGATATAATTGATATAATTAGCATGGGTGTATATTAATAAAACGAATATACACCCATGCTAATTATATAAATTATATCATATGTAAGCCTCTCGGATAAGTTTACCCTCCCTTGTGTTTTGATGCAATATGTTCTATGCAAATACACTGTAATGAAAATTATGAACTGATATGTATATTTTTCTACTCTTGCTCAAGCAACCTCAGCTTGTGATTTGAAGGGTCCTGAAGAAGCTTAAACAGTGAAACACGTTGACCTACTGCAAATCAACTTCTCACTATTGCCAGTCGTTTTGGTATAATGTATCACCTTTGCTGTGTGAAGTATCTATAGATGTTGCACGGCTGTACTGTATATCCTGTGGAGTTCCATATTTGGACACCCTAGGACTAAATGGATATGTTTTTATGTCATTATCAATTTTTTATGGATTTTATTATAAACTATATCTTCCATAGTCTTGTGGTGTGCCCTTAGAGTCAACTTCCTTTTTTTGGGGGGTTTCCTCCCAATTTATTTTTGTCCAGTATTGATTAAATACCATTAAAATAAAGCTCTATCTAAAAAAAATGATAAAAATCGTATTTGGATAATTGTAATTTGAGTAATCATCATTCAATGTGTGACAGCGCTGAAAACATAAAAATGGCCTAGGCGGGGGGGGGGGGGTGATGGG
>BLSH010473573.1:111587-131475 GCA_018402905.1 Glandirana rugosa | reverse complement strand
AGACGGTCTTTACATGAGTCGAGGGATAAAGGAGGACGTCTGTCTGTTGTATATGGATGAAGACTTGACTTTCTCGTTCCTTTAAACAGTCTGGACGGGTCTACAGACCACAATTTGCTAGATTAGGGAGAGGAGATGAGTAGAGATGTTGTATCTTTTTCATCTCTCATTCCGACCCAAGTATGATAGCCTGTGTTTTTACCAGTTTGAAAACTAGGATGAAACGGGACGTTGTAGCCAGAATGAAGACAGGAGAAACCAGAGTGAAGGTAGCCTGAACTTACTTGTTCTATTCTAAAACGAGGCTGAAACTCCAGTAAAAGGAATTTATCTCACACTGGGATTGTTTTGATTGGTGAAAGGACAAGTCACTATCTCAAAGTCGGAGCAAAATCTTATCTTGTTCATTCAAGTCCGATGGAAGTGAGACCAAAGAGGACAGAAGTAAGACCGATGTTGCAGGGCAAAGTAGGATCAAAAGTTTGACCATTTTTGTGTCCGATAGTATGAACCCAGCCTTACTCTCTACTTTTTCTATGTTGTAGAGATGAGTAGAGGAGAGGGATTAGATCGTTTAACACCAGACATCTGGGCAGGTCTGACAAATTTCCTTGCTCTTTCAGTTCAGAAGTAGGTATATGTTGTCTGTCTGCAGGAGGAAATAGGGAGCTGAGTACATTTCTGGCAGATTGACAAGTATTTTTTATTGTTCTTTCACGGTTAAAGGGATAAATCATGGGTAAATGTTCAAGTATTAAAGAAATGCACTTTTTTTTTTTTTGCCCTGACATACACTTTAACCTTTCTCTGTTGCAATCTTACAGCGACAATTAAGGTGCCAATACAGGGCAGATGAACTATGTGAAAAGGTTTCTTTCAGATCATCTCTGTATGAGCTACTAGGGATGGGCTGAACACCCCCCGGTTCGGTTCACACCAGAACATGCAAACAGACAAAAAATTTGTCCGAACATTCGAACACTGTTAAAGTCTATGGGACCCGAACATGAAAAATCAAAAGTGATAATTTTAAAGGCTTATATGCAAATTATTGCCCTAAAAAGTGTATGGGGACCAGGGTCCTGCCCTAGGGGACATGTATCAATGCAAAAAAAAGTTTTTAAATCAATCGTTTTTTCAGAAGCAGTGATTTTAATAATGCTTAAAGTGAAACAATAAAATTAAATTTTTCTTTAAACCAGGCTACATGCGTTCAACATGGGGAGTATGGGTGCTTTCGGGCAGGGGTGGCTCTGTGCCCCCCCACCCCAAAGCACCTTGTCCCCATGTTGATGGGGACAAGAGCCTCTTCCCCACAACCCCAGGCTGTGGTTGTGGGGGTCTGTAGGTCGGGGGCTTTTTGGAATCTGGAAGCCCCCTTTAATAAGTGGGCCCCCAGATTCCACCCCCCCCATGTGACATAGTATTGGGTACATCATACCCCTACTAATTCACCAAAAGGGTCAAAAAAGAAAAAAACACAGGAGACAATTAGGGACAAGTCCTTTATTAACCACTACCCGACCGCCGTATGCAAAATGATGGCTGGGAAGTGGCTTAGTTATCCTGACTGGACGTCATATGACGTCCTCAGGATAACCAGCCACCGCGTGCCCGGGGGGGGCGCTCATCGCGGCGATCGGTGGTGTGGGAGGTTAGTCTGACCCCCCGCAATACCGATCTCGGTAAAGTGCTTCCATCCGAAGCACTTTACCATGTGATCAGCCGTGACCAATCACGGCTGGTCACAGTGTAACACAGGAAAGCCGTTTATCGGCTTTATGATACTCAGGTCTGCAGACCTGAGGAGTGGAGAGCCGATCGGCTGCTCTCCTGACAGGGAGGGTTTGTGCTGATGATTTATCAGCGCAGCCCTCCCTTGGATCACCACCCTAGACCACCAGGGAGCCTGCCCAGGGACCACCAGGGATGTGCCCACCCAGGACCACCAGGGAGCCGACCAGGGACCACCAGGGAGCCGATCTGGACCACCAGGGAGACCCCCCTAGACCACCATGTAAGAGACATAGTGCCCAATGTGGATGGCACTCAGTTCCACCTTCAGATGCCACCCTAGACCACCAGGGAATGAGCCCCTATCAGTATATATGCCCACCAGTGCCCCTATCAGTGCTTACTAGTGCCCCTATCAATACATACCAGTGCTACATATCAGTGCCCACCATTGCCACCTACCAGTGCCCACCTATCAGTGCCCATCAGTGCCACCTATCAGTGCCCAGTGCAGCCTATGAGTGCCAATCAGTGCTGCCTATGATTGCCCATCAGTGCCGCTTAGCAGTGTCCGTCAGTGCTGCATATCAGTGCCCATCAGTGCTGTATATCAGTGCCACCTATCAGTACCCGTCAGTGCTGCTTATCAGTGCCGCCTAACAGTGCTCATCATTGCTGCATATAAGTGCCTCATCATCAGTGCCACCTCATCAGTGCCACCTCATCAGTGCCAATCAGTACTGCCACATCAGTGCCCGTCAGTGTAGCCTTATCAGTGCCCCCCAGTGATGGAGAAAATGTACTTATTTACAAAGTTTTGTGACAAAAATAGAAAACATTTTTTTCAAAATTTTCGGTCTTTTTTTTATTTGTAGCGCAAAAAATAAAAACCGCAGGGGTGATCAAATACCACCAAAAGAAAGCTCTATTTGTGGGAACAAAATGATAAAAACTTTGTTTGGGTACAGCATCGCACGACCGCGCAATTGTCATTCAAAGCACAACAGCACTGAAAACTGAAAATTGGTCTGGTAGTAAAGGGTTCTAAGTGCATAGTATTGAAGTGGTTAAATGACTTGTTAATTACTTCATGTTAATTATGTTTCTGGTTACATTTGTATTGTTAGGGTAATCTGAGCAGGAGGGGGGGGGGTGCATTTCTCAAATGTATACTGTAAATTCAGTGTGTGTTTTCTCAAATGAATCAGTTCTTATTCTGGTGTTCCCTAAATCTCATGTTGCCTGGTTCTTGGGGGCAACTATAGCCAGATCCATTGGTCTCATGTTCCAGGACTTGGGATGCAGCTTCTGATGGAAATACCCAGTGCAGGGGGTATCCGGAGTCCGTCACAGGGATTATATTGTTGCTGGAGACATCTATTGTTGCTGAGTGGATCTATTGTTGCTAGAGGGGGGGTCTGTTGTTGCTGGCTGCAAGAGACCTATTTTACTGCCTTTCATTAGCAAATTCCATACTACTTAGCGCCATATAATGATGCTTTTCTGTATTCTCTAGGTAAAGGGTGGAACTAAGGGGAGGTGCTCAGAGGTGGGTAGGGGACAGGGACACGGGGTGACTCGGAAAGGAGAAGTACTCTAACAGGGCTGACAACACTGCTGGGATTTCATTGCAGCAGAAGCAGCTTTGTCAGCTCACTACAGGAAGTTATAAAGTCACTGGATTTCTGGCAGGATCAACAGGTATTTTTTTATACGTGCAGTGCTTTTCTATAGACAAAAGATGGGGAAAAGTGGATGTATTGCATTGATTACTGGATATTTCTTTTTCCAAGCAAACACTTTAAGAAATTGTATTTGAAAAAGGTAAGATCTATCAAGTATTGTCACTCATAGTAGTTAATCACAAATCAACCTTTAGTTATATGATGCTATTACACTGATAGACTAGCTGATTTTTTTGTATTAGCTAGTATGGGCTACTTTACAGCTTTTCTTTTCTTTTTGTGTTCTTTAAAACATGTTCTGCCCATAACAATGGAAGTCAATTAAATGATTACTCTATCTCTACCTAATCCAATCCAGCAAAGATCCAGTTAATACATTACATTGTGAAGATAATTGCTTCTGCAGTAAATATCAGACTAATTATCCATCACAGCCAAATATAATAATGTTAATATGATATTAGCTTTATTTTGTGAGTTTCAATAAGATATAATACAATTTGTAGAATTGATTTAGTTGACAGCACTTTCCAGTTATGAGCAATTTCATTGGTTTACTGACCTTGTTCTCCTTAAAATAATTTAGTGATCATAGAGGCATTCCCACTGTGAGTATCGCAGATTAGTGTGGATCCCCTATGACACCAATAGTATGTAGCCATGTGCTCCCTTAAGAGTGGCTGAAAGTTGTGGTCCACCCGCCTGCTGCCCTCAATCACATGTATTCCACGAATCCAAAGTCAAGGAACATGCCGGTACTTTGTTTTTGTTGTGTTATTTAGGGGTTTGAACTTGGATAGGGATTAGGGATGACTGTGGGATGCTCAATAATTGAACATAGGACATGCTATATACACCTCCAGTATATACACTTCTTCACCTCCAGCACACTACTTGCTGACCATTACACTTCTCCTGTACTCCTCTCCAGTACACTAATTGCTGACCGTTACACCTGTCCTCCTGGTCTGAAGGGAAATTTATCAGACCTCTACAATACTTCCTCTTCACCCCAGCTAGCACATGGTGAGGCTTGCTGCAGCTGCTGGCAAGGCCTCAGAACTACCATTTGTGGGTGAGAGCTGTAGGTTTCTCTCACTGAAAACAGACAGCCTCTCTTGTGTAGCATAGTATGTTGGTGCTAGCCGGGCCTTTGGAGGAACTACTACTCCCAGCCCATCCTTCAGACCCATCCGGTCTGTCCTGCGGTCTAATGGCTCTCCTTCCCCTTGGTTGGTTCCTCCTAGCTTCCACAAACTGCTCTCTCTCTCTCCCAGACTGTCCCAGCCGTCTCCTCCAACTCCCAGGGGCCACCACTCACCGACTTATTGGTGGATTCCTTTAAAGAGTCTGCCTCCATGTAGACTTCAGCTGCTCTCCTGCTTCTCCTGTGCCGCTCCAGGAGCCGACTCCTGCTCCTGGCTGCACCCAAGCCCCAGGAATCAGGTTCACCCCCCCAGAAGGGGGATCCCCTCCCGGGCGAGGCTTGCTCCGCAGCTCCTGACTACATCCTTACTCTTCCACCCTCACTCTCCTGGCACTTGCTGGCAGATTGCTGTATTTAAGGAGGCCTGTCCCCTGCCAATCCAGCCGCTGCATTGGTCAGAGCTCCTTGTCATACATCAGGAAGTACACCTCCTCCTCCATCCCCCTTTCCAGAACTTTCCAAGCCCAAGGAGGAGGAATCTCCAAGGGGTGTTCCTTTCCTCTATCTCCAACCCCTCCCTGAGCTACTCCCCTAGCCCAGATCCAAACATTCAGGCTTGCACCTACAGTCAGGCCTACAGGCCTACAGTCAGGCCTGACTAGATTTTTTTTGTTTCCTATCAAAAATCTACAAAAGTGAAGCACCTATACTATGGGGTGCTACAAGCAGGTGTGGGAACCCTTCTGGAGCAAGCTCTAAAAAATATACGTGTTAAAAACTCATATTGACAACAATGTTTAATTAATTTTATTTAAAGGACCTTCAGGTCAGAAGTTTATTAAAAAATATTATATTTCTTTTCTCACATCAGATCCTCCTTTTCCCCCAAAAAAACCTAGAAATAGAAATATTTTTTCAGGAGGGGGCAACAATTGTCTGTGTCTACAGTGCTTCTTTTAAGCTATTACTGGAATCATATTAATTCAACACAAGAAACAGATAAATGGGGAAAAAATGATAGTATGCACATAATCATACAAAAGAATTTCAAGTGAAGGGTCTATTTCATTGTAGTATAAATTCATGGTATTCCTATATTCTTTTATGTATCAAATGGCATGTTGCATTTGTATTGTGACAGCCAGATGATTCATCACCTACAAATGCGGTCCTATGAGACTTAAGGAAGCAGAGAAAGGAATAGTAAACATAAGTTATAAATGATATAGTATATCATGTAGCCAGTACGGAAAACAAATGGTGATTTGGAAGATATATAAGACCAGGTTATTCCCCAAGCAGTTGTGGCCCTGCCGCAGCACAAGCACTTTGCAGGAAGTAGAACAAAACCTTTCTTGGATGTTATGTTTACAGGTTGTCCATAGATAAAATGATGGGAACGAATACTGGTGAATGATTTAAATTAAGTAAGACAAGGTAGGCCAAACTGAGATGCAAATGTGAGAACCACACCCCAGCCTAATCTGTTGATCCAGAGATACAGACAGGTGAACTATTATGCAAACACTGACTTTTTTTTTATAAAAGTCAAGCTTGACCTAAGCTATGGATATATCGGTCATTATATGTGATGGGATATTGTTCATTTAGATACACATTTTCTGTTATCAAGCAGTATATAAAGGACATATTTCTAGCAAAATAAATAGAACCCACCAGTCCCCACAGCAATGTATACATTACAGTATATATGCCTGGGAAATATATGCACTACCCCTTACCCAAAACTATGCAGTGTATATATAGTATCTTTTTCCCTCTATCCCCTCCTACAACTCATACAATCTCTCTCTTTAACCCCCAACAGTATACTCAATATCTTTCCCCTAACTGTGTAAACCCCTGGTGCTCAACCTGCACAGCCCATGTACAGCCCTCAGACCTCCCTTTCCCCTTTTCTCTCCCACCCCTTTTGCCCCTGTTTTCCATTTTCCTTCACTTTTTCTATCTGGTCTGAGGACTGAGCTTTCCAGAGGTTGCAAGTCAACACTCAACACCTCCAATATTGTTCATATAACCCACTCAACTCATGCCTTTGAGCACCTCATATATAGATACATTTATGGAGATGCACATGTAGCTCACCTCCTAAGGAGCCACCAGTAACCTGGGATCCCCCACCCTGCACAGCCAGGCACACTGAATTTTCACAGGCACTCTTGAGTCAGACAATTTTTTTTTGTTATTTATTGAGGGTAATAACTTGGATAGGGATGGGAGGTTATAGGGTGCCCATTTGACTTCAACAACCACTTTAGGGAAAACTCTTCTATATACAGTCTCTATATACAGCACCTCTTATTCCTCCAGCACACACTTGCTTTCAGAACCCAGGTGGAACACTGTGAATACCTGACAGTCACTTAGTCAAATGAAAGCAATGGCCCATTACAGTATGTAGCAGAATTTCAGTATCCAGCTTGCATCACTCCTGTGGCTACTGATTCCAGCACCATCTGTTCAGGCACTGCCAACCCTCCTGGATGCATCTGCCCCTTTTACTAGCCCTCCAGGCTAACTTCTCCCCACAGACTTACACTCACCAGCCCACCCGGCTGACTCTCAGGAGATCTCCCAGATCTGCTGACCTGCTCCCGCTGTCCTCTCTCCTTGCTCCCATACCTCCAGGAAGGACTTCCTCCATGTATTTTGGTAGACACTTTCCAGTACCCAAGCACCAGGCCTGAGGTCACCCCCCCCGACCCTCAAGGACCACCGACAGCCTCCTCAGCACTCCATCTTCTACCTGACTGCCCCTCCTGGCATGACTCTTGCCTATTTATGAGGTGGTCTGCCGCCTGCCAGCCCTTTACTGGGGATTGGCTTAGGCCCTCATGAATCTGTCAAGCAGCTCCTCCTAACCTCCACCCACTATGTCTAGAACATTTTCCAATGTTCCAGAAAACAGGGGGAGGCTCCAGAGAAGCTGCTAGGATAAGTCACCCAGACCTGAACTAAAGTAACCCTGACTCAGATTGCACAGCTTAGGCTTAGCCCTGAGCTAACTATGTTTTGTGTGCACTAGCATAGCTACACTTAGAAACCTAAATTAACTCCAGCACTTCTAGAGGGTGCTAAACACATATACTGTATATATACATTCTCTTTCACAGTGCTCAGTGTGTAGCGATTTAGTGGCTGCTTCCCCCATCTGGGCAGACTTTACCATTGGCCACCGTCCTATAGGCTCTTGAGTGGTGATCATTCATTTTTGAAGGTGAACAATATTGTTATGTAATAATTCTTTATACATGTACACACATATGTTTATACATCTGTACATGTGTTTTTGTTTTCTTCTTCCCTTCCTCCTCTCACTCCAAAGTTAATATATATAGGACAAGAATGATAAAAACAAAAATAAAAATCCTTCCTTTTTGTACTTTGAATGTTTTGTATACTTGAGACCTTGTATGTAACTTCATAATAATAATTTTATATATATTGTTTCAGCACTCTTATATTTGAGGTCCCAGGTCCTGGTGAAGCATGGGACCCTGCAAAATGCTTTGACCTTTACCGTGTTCATCTTAAGGCCACATAAATAGTAACATCGGTTGGCTGATATGGACAATTGTTTTTAAAAATGTTTGTAACCTATGTATCCGTTATATGTTGAAATAAAGTGATATATTTTACACTATAGTTTTACAAATTCTTTGCTTTTGTTACATCATTAGAGATATATTTAAAGTCCCAAACCCAGTGTATATATACATATAGTGCAGCACTACTAATAAAGGGCAAATCTATCTATATCACTAATATTATACAAAAAATATAAATTAATTATGAATCCAGATGAATAAAAACAAACATCCAAAATACAATTATTTGATAAATGTAAATTACTGTGCAAAAAGCTCTGTGCAAAAAAAATCCTTTGCAAAAAATCCTCTGTGCAAAAAAATCTGTGCAAAGCCACAAGATTGTGCTACAAAAATATTCCTTAATCAGTAATCTTCATTTAATTCCACAGTGCATAATCCTTTTTTCCCAACAAATGTGCCACCTCCACCGTTTAAGATGTACCCTCACCTTAATACAACAGATAATAAGCCTTTTAAGATAATTCCTTAGCCGATCCTTGCTGGGTCTCTTGTCAGCATGCCCCACACTCCTCAATCTGCATACAACGATCTCCAGCTTGATAGCTCACTATGATCATGCAAAATAATAAGGGTAGGCACTAGTGCTCTATTTTTTTTAATATTCTTCTAAAACTTTTGTGAATCAGTACTGCTTGGACCTTGAAGAGGGGACACACCCCAAAAGCTTGTCCTGAAAAATTGTATGTTAGTGCAAATAAAATAAGTATCACGGACAGTACTCAATTTTCTTTATCGTTTTAAAAAAAATGTATGTAAAAAAACGTGCCAAATGAACACTCACATTAACATGATAAACCATAAGCATGTATTGTGTAACCATGGTTAGGTTAGTTACTTGCTGCCAGTCCTAAGGACCATGAGAGGTGGAGGACAGTGTATGAGCCAAAAGGGGTTAGGGGTTTCTGACTGTCAGTACTGGGTTTCTGACTTTGTTCTCAAGCCTGAGAACGGATGTCCTGGCAAAACATGGACGGGAGGGTATAACAGGGAAAGGAAACTAACACCAAGTCCCTGTGGTGTACCAGGGGAAATAAGTTCACATAACAGTTGAATTTTTTTTTTTTTACAAGTGGCATATCACACAATGGCAGCAATAGCATCACATGAAATGTAGTAGGTAAGCGACCTAAAATCCTGACTATCTATCTATTTTTTACTCCTGTACAAAAGGAAAGAAAAATATATATTATCAAAATATTTCTTGGCCGACATCATCAGGTCTCCTTAGCCAAGGAGGACAGATCCGGTGCTGGAACACCTAAAAGAGAACACAAACAGCCAAAGAATACATCCTATCAGTATAATAACCGTTAGTACAGTATATACACGGGTGAGAAAGATGGCTCACCCCTGTCCAGGGGCAGTAAGAAATCAAGTGCGTTATCATAGCATAATAAACTATACATTAAAGTTGAAATGAGCACCGCCCCTTTTTTTAGGGGGGTGACACCCCTTTTCGGTTATATCATAGAAATTGCAGTAGTAGAATCCTCAGTGTGGAAGTAATTCACACAGGCTGGCACTCTCATGCCACCTGGTGGTCAGCATAGTCCTGAAAAAAACATTGAGTCTATTGATCAATACACATAAGGAGGAAATCTTGCCCTTTTCTGTAGCTACAATACATCCTATCTTGCTAACTAACTTTTTCCTCTTTTGTCTCTGGAGCCCCCAAGTCCATCAAATGGTTTCCACCTCAACAGAAGGAAGAAGAGAAAAACTGTCTCAACATTATTTCTTCCCCAGCAGCTTCCCTCTTGCAAAGGGACAACCCCCAAGGATAAGATTTATGGTTGTATTTGAAGCAGCAAAGAAAAAAAACTGTTGACCATGCAGTAGTACAAAGGAACAACTTGAATAAAGAGAGAGGGAGTTTTCACCTTCTTGTTTGTGCTGGTATCTCAATCCACAGTCCAACGACAGCTAAACAGGAAAAGGACCCCTTGGTCCCAACACGAACCCCACAGTCCTCTTATTTGTAATCCACGTAGTGAGCAGCATGAAGAAAAGAACTTCAGTCTTACCAATAGTACCTGGGATCAGGCAACTGCAGATCTTTCCCATTTGCATGCACAGTAGTGATAAAGTGTCATAGATCCTTCTGATCAGGCCGATGAAGAACCACATAGTCTGCATAGATATGGCGCCCATAGTTCCAGGTGCAAGAAACATGAGTATATTTGGCTGCATACGTTGGAGATAACTTGTTGATGCTGAGGTGCAAAGGGATTTTCAAGAAGTCCCGGATAGCTGCATCTACCCATTGAACCCCCTTTTTCTGTATCTTTTCTTCCAAGCTAGCGGGTACATAGGGGTATAAATAGCCGTACTCTTTGGCCACTCTCTTTGCAATGATTCTCTGCAGCTTGGATAGTTTTGGCAGCATTTTCAGGTCCCCACATTCAGGCAGAACCCGAGTATCAGTGGCCCACCAAACTAATACCCAGCTACAAAGTCAGGCTTGAATGGCAACTGTGCTGGGGGCCAGGGTTTGGCAATCACTGCCTTGGAAACCCAGGTGGCCCAGCGCTCTTCCTCGAAGGAATTTGTAGTACACAAGCATAGAGCTGCAATGGTGGGAAACTCCTTGATATTTGTAATGGGGGCAGTAGGGGCCTCATCCTCCTTCTCACTCATCGGTCCATCCTCACTGTCCACTCATTTCTCAGTCCACGACTGAGTGTCTGACCACAGTTCCGAAAGTCGGTCAGATAAATCATCAAAGATGGGAGCAAGGTATATACTGACTTGGGGACAGCAGTCACCACAGCCCGATCCCTTGTATTAAGCACAGGTTTAACAGTCCCGACTAAAATTCTATTGTCACTCGATTCTGGCTTACCCATCTCCTGCACCTTTCTCCCAGGGGCTTCCACCATCAAGGAACACAGGTGGGCCCGACCGCGGCCCCGGGGGTTGATCTGAGCACTGGGTCCTGAAGCAGCCACAGGGATTGAGGGAGAAGCTTCCTGCACAAGTCGAGTGACAGATGGAGGGCTCTTGACGCAATACTCAGCTGGGACAGTGACAGTCCTATCCCAGTCCACACGTAGCAATCGCGGGGCTGGGCTGATGGGACTGCCTCAATTAGGGACTGCCCGCAACATCCGCAGATGATCCAAGGCCTCAATTGGGGGGCCAAATTGGAGCACTTACGGCAAATGAGGTAGCTCCGTAGCCATCGGCCATGTATATGCCAGGCTCCTCTTGGTGTGTACCTAATTCCTAAATCTGACGGGACACTCAGCGGTACACTAAGGTCCAGGCCGATACCCAATACCTGAAGCCCACATCTTCCAACCAACCATAGAAGATCCGAATTTGGACATCTCCCCTGCACAACAGTCACAGTGGAATCTCTCACCCAGCGACACACATGGCAAGACTTCCTTATTCTCCTCTGCAGAGCAACTCCTCCTCCTTCGGGCAACAGATTGTCTCACATGTTTCCAAAGAACTTCAGCACCCGCCTCCTTCTTTCTGAGGCATGCCAAAACTTTAATGGAGTCTGTTTTAACCCATGTGGCACTGGTGCAAAGTGACAAATGACCAGGCAGGTACTCTCCCATGAGCGATGAGACATGTTGGTTCTTCCCCACGGTTTTCACATGAACAGCAACACAGTCTATAAGTAGAGATGATACTTGCAACTTCCCCACAGAGCAAGGTGAGATCCCTTTAGAGTTGCATTCTTGCAGGGTAAATGCCTTGGCCCCACGTTGGGAGCCAAATGTAGCCATGGCCCCATGGTGACCTCCAGAGCCAGGGACAGATGACAACCATCCTTACAGAGTGGGTTACTAGGCATAGCGGGTGCAGGTAGGTAGAATGAGTTGGGTGCCAGACACTTTGATGATGCAGAACAAAAGGGATTTATTTTTCTCTATAAGAACTGGGGAGAGAGGGTTAGGGCCAGGACACCACTTTGATGGGTGCAATAGCACTTAGCAGACTCCAAGACTCTCTAAATAAAGTTTTAATTAAGGTAGCTATAAAGTCCCACAGGCCTTCTAACTGAACTTAACCTAACTAAAACTACTTAATTGAGCATTGAACTTGTACTTTGGACTTTAACACAGATTGATGCACATACCTAACTTGGTATCCCTGTTGTGCAGATCTGGCCTCCATATCACAGTCTCTCATTGTAGCTTCGTGAGTTTACACTCACAGCCTCCCAACAAGACTTCTGGGACTCTCAATGCCACTGGTCCCTGGTGCCTCACAAAGCCAACTGCTGTATTTCCTGAGTTTCCCCACACAAACTTGCTGGGTCCCTTCCTCAGCTCTTCAGCCCAACTGCTGAACTCTTTTGCAAGTGTCACCCCCTTGTGTTCCACCGGGTTACTAGCTTGACTTCTGCTGAGACTTTCCCAACTTTTCCACTGTCCCCCAGCTAGTGAAAAAGGCTGCTATGGTACTCTCTCAGACTCTAACCTCTGGCTTCTGATAACAGGAGCATTGTCACTCACAGGCGACAGCTTCGCTTTTACCTCTGACCCTGGTTCAAGCTTTGCCCCTGGCGACAGGAATGGTTGTCCCCTGTTAGCAACTCTGTCCCTTCCCCTCCGACAAAGAGGGGTTCTCCGGTCGGCAGAACCCATGCAACTTTGTCAGGCTTCCGGCATGAAGCCCCAACCCCACGCTGCTGCTTCTTATCCTGGGTAGACCTCAGACTGCCTAGCAACCAGGTGCTCCCGGATAGGCATCAGGCTTCTGGCCTAGCAGCTGGGAGTTTTGACACACATCCACCCAGACAGCCGTCCAGGTGGCACCAAACCCGATCACTTGACTCTTCCCAAATATATAGGCTCTCCCAGCAGGCCATGGGCCCAAGAAAACCCCCACCCATTGGTTGGAGTAGCCTACCATTCATATTCCAAGTTCATGTACACCTTATCATGCCAATGTCATCAGCAGCAGTGCCACCCAGTAGCAGGGGAGAGAGGTGTATCAAACTCAGAGTTAGGGAAAAGAATCAGGAGATCCCCTAACAATTGGCCAGGTCAATTACCACCCAGCAAATAAATTTGACAGCAACCCTGTCCAAAACCAGGGTGCTACACATTCATTGTTTACCAAACCCAGAGTACTTTTGAGCTCTCAGACCTCAGTCACCTGTAATGGAAACATTGATTAGACATTGACATGACATGACATGACATTGATCTCTACTAGCCTCAATATGTTCCCAGTTTTGTTTTGTCTTCTGCAGCATATCCCCAGCCAAAAATGTAGCATGTCTACATTCTGACCTTCAATACCTCTATTACATCTGCAGTTTCTGACAGTCCTCTCAAGAATTACATATACTAAATATTGTGTGCCCCTTTAGTGATATCAGGGTTCCCATTTTAGCCCCCCTTTAGCTCATGAGTTGACAACCACTGGTGTTAATAGTACAGTGTATGAAGTACCCCCATCCTTCATCCCCTCAACAATGCAGGATATACACTATCTCTGTCACACAGCTTCTGATGGAAGGTGGGTGTTTTAGCCAAAAATGCAGGAATGTCACTATCGGGAAACCACCCTTAGAAATGCCATCGCTGGGATGCATGTACTGCAGATGGGATGTATCTGCAATGAGGCGGCAGGTGATCATTTTGCAACTTCATCTGGACAATCTCTGCAGATTAGGACTCAGTAGCCTTCCAACACCTTAGCCACTTGTCTATAGCAGCATTTTTAAATTTTTTTTTTGCATTTATTTTATACAATTCTTTTTTTTTTTACCCTTTATTTTTTTATCGCCATCACACATGTGCTAATAAGCTCCCTTTGTGATAACATGGGCATGTGATGTGGCAGATCCTCTTTTTATAGTAATATTGGAGGTCCCCAATTTCACCTCTGCCTCCCATTGCAGCTATTCTAGCACAGATCAGTCTGGAATAGCTACATCCTTGGCTACGTTAGCTGAGGAATGACAGGTGCTTTGAGAGCACTGTAAAAGTGGTAGTAAAGCCCTTCACTGGCTTTTAAAGCCGGTATCAAGCTTACAGCTGCAGCAGAAGCTGTGAGCTTGATTAAGCCACTTGTCTACCATGACGTTTTTAAGCGTACCTTGGTAGACAAAAGGTTAAGGAAATGGGACATTCTTTCAAGGTAATTGAGGTGCATGGTTCAAAGAGAGGAAAACTGGTTTGTAAGAGGTGTGAAAGAGGCTATCTATGACAAACTGAAGCAACCATCCCTGGACAAGATTCAACACATCTATCTTCCACATATAATTTCATTTTAACATCTCTAACCTGGTGATTTGACAACAGTTCACATCTTTGACCATATAAATTAAAAGATCAATACATGTCCCAGATGCCCTGGTTCCATAGAATTAAATTATTTATTTAGATTAAGACATCTGCCTTGACATATTCCATGGTGTTTAGATTAAGGTGGGTTACCTGTGTGGCTATATGCTGGTGGAATTTTCCTCACAACCATTAGAACTGAAGACGTGGCTTGAATAATCTAGTCTAGGGATTGAGGGAGAAGCTTCCTGCACAAGTCCAGTGACAGACGGAGGGCTCTTGACGCAATCCTCAGCTGGGACAGTGACTGTCACGGTCCTGGTGGTGGAGTCTGTCTTAGCAGGGAACAACCACTCTTACACACCCAATTCGGGGACCCCTGGTAGTGTAGACAGGAAGTCCCAGAGTGCGGGATGGCACGAGGGCTGGATGGTCACTGGTGGTGATGTGAGGCTCCAGATGGTCGTGCAGACAGAAGAATGGTCGTGCAGGCTGGGTCGGCAACTGGCGGGTCAGAGAGGCACAAAAGGGGCAGGCAGAAGAGTAGTCAAAGTCCAAGCTGGGCTCGTTCACGGGCTGGCGGCAAAGGTACAGAGGGGTCAGACAGGCGGATGGTCGTGGATAGCCGGGGTCGGTGCAGGCGGATAGGGAGCAGGTCGGGACAAGCCAGGTCAGTACACAGGAACCACACAGGAAGCAGGTTTTCAGGTAGGAGAGCTGAAGCTCACAGGTACTCAGACGCTGTAGAACGGACAGCACCTGCTGACAGGTGCAGGGAGCTTAAATAGAGCCATTGGGTGAATGGCAAAACTCGGCAAAAAAGTCCAGAACATGGCCTGACTTCACCAGGCCAATCTTTTCCTAACACTGCCCCCCCCAAGGGGCAGCCTCCGGATGCCCAACTTGGCCAGCTTGGCAGGGTTGTTATCCCAGAAGGTTTGGATGCAATCATCAGCATGAAGATTGGTTTCGGGCTCCCAAGAGCTCTCTTCTGGTCCGTAGCCCTTCCATTTTACCAAATACTGGACCCCGCCACCTTCTGCAGTCGAGTATTGACTCCACCTCAAACTCCTCCGCTCCATCAATCAGGACAGGGGCCGGGGGAGCTACCGCTCTACCTGGAAAAGGGTCCGGGGTCACTGGCTTCAGCAAGGAAACATGGAATACCGGGTGTATCCGTAAGGATGGGGGGAGCTCCAACTCAAAAGAGACCTGGTTGATTTTCCTGCCAACTGGGAAAGGACCTATGAAACGAGGGCCCAGCTTTTTAGATGGGCAAGCAAGCCTCAGATTCCTGGTTGAGAGCTAGACCTTGTCACCGGGCTGGAGGTTAAGCTCACCCCGTTTTTTCTTGTCAAAGGCCGCTTTGGTGACCTCTTGAGTCTGGGAAAGTGTATCCTGCAAGAGCTTCCAATTGGCCTGAACAAATTGTGCAGAGGCATGCGCTGCTGGTACCGCGGTTTCCATTGCCAGGCTCGGGAGAACGATGGGGTGGAACCCATAGTTAGCCCAAAAGGGGGTCTGTTTGGTGGCAGAGTGCGCCGAATTATTGTAGACGAACTCCGCCAGGGGTAGCAGCATGCTCCAGTTATCCTGAGAGTAGGTGGAGAAGCAGCGGAGGTATTGCTCCAATGTCTGGTTTGTTCTTTCGGTCTGGCCATTGGTCTGGGGGTGGTAGGCGGTGGAAAAGGACAAATCAATTTCAAGGGTAGCACAGAGGGCCCTCCAGAACCGAGAGGTGAACTGCACCCCCCGGTCAGACACTATGTTTACAGGCAGACCGTGCAGCCGGACGATCTCTCTGATAAAAACTTCTGATGTCTCCTTCGCTGTGGGTGTGCCCTTCATAGGGAGAAAGTGAGCCATCTTCGTCAGTCTGTCAACCACCACAAAGATGGTTGTGTATCCTTTAGCAGGGGGCAACTCCACAATGAAGTCCATGGAGATCTTGGACCATGGTCGGTCCGGGATAGGGAGAGGTTTCAGGAGGCCCCAGGCTCTGGTTTTGTCAGATTTGCTCCCTCCAACAGATAGCGCCATTCCTCCAGCGCGGACTTAATGGCCAGAAGCTCCCTGTCACCGACGTCATAGTTCCTTTTCGGGGCAGTGAGCTTGCAGGAGAAGAAGGCTACCGGATGAAGAATCGCCCTTGCTCCCCGTCTCTGAGATAGGACCGCTCCCACCGCCGTCTCCGAGGCATCCACTTCCGTATAGGGCAACGTGGCATCCGGGTGTTGCAAGATAGGTGCAGAGGTAAACAGTCTCTTTAAAGCCTGAAAGGCATCCTGAGCCTCGGATGACCACTGGAACCGTTGCCCTTGCTTAGTGAGACAGGTGATAGGTGCAATGATTGCCGAGAATCCCTTTATAAATCTTCTATAAAAGTTTGGGAACCCAACGAACCGTTGAACCCCTTTTTTATCCACAGGTGCCGGCCAGTCCAGGATCGCGGTCACTTTCTGCGGATCCATGGTAACCCCTGAGACAGAGAGAATCAGTCCTAGGAAGGGGATGGTGGAGCACTCGAAGGCACATTTCTCCGCCTTTGCGTATAGTCTATGCTGCCGCAAGCGGCTCAGAACACAGCCCACATGCTTTTGATGCTGTTCCACGGAAGGAGAGAAAATCAGGATGTCATCCAGATATATTATGACAAAGACATCTAAGTAGTCCCTGAAGATATCATTAACTAGGTGCTGGAATGTAGCAGGGGCGTTGCAGAGCCCGAAAGGCTTAAGAAGATACTCGTAATGTCCGAAACAAGTCCTGAAAGCAGTCTTCCACTCATCACCCTCTCTGATGCGGATGAGATTGTAAGCTCCTCTGAGACCGAGCTTAGTAAACACGGTGGCTGACCCAAGCCTTTGGAAGAGCTCCGGAACAAGCGGTAGAGGATATCAGTTTTTGACCGTGATCCGGTTCAGCTCACGATAGTCTATACAGGGGCGAAGGGAGTGGTCTTTCTTCTCAACAAAGAAAATGCCAGCCCCAGCGGGAGAGGTAGGTCTGATGAACCCCTTGGCCAAGTTGTCATCCAGGTATGTTTTGAGAGCAGCCAATTCTGGTTCAGATAGTGGGTAGATGCGCCCAAAGGGTACCTCCGTGCCTGGCAGCAACTCTATGAGGCAATTGTAGGCTCTGTGTGGAGGGAGTTGGTCTGCCCCCTTCTTACTGAAGACATCCAGGTATTGGTGGTACACTGGAGGTACTGCCTTGCGGGTTTCAGGATCAAGCTCAGAGTCCAAACTAAGAAGAGCGGAACCTACATTCCAGGCGGGAAGCAGGCAGTGTTGGCCACAATATAGAGAAGGGAACTGAATAAGTCCAGAGGACCAGTCTATGCTGGGGCTGTGTGCCCGGAGCCAAGGCAACCCCAGGATGATGGGGAACAGGGGTGACGCTATGACGTCAAGAGTCAGGAGCTCCTGGTGCTCTTCGGCGGTGGATACGGGAATTGGTTGGGTCTCCGTTGTTACCTGGTCTGATTTGATGGCCGTTCCGTCGGCCAAACGAATGGTCATCTTATGGGCTTTGGGATGCAGAGCCACCTGGTGTAGTGTAGCAAAGTCTTGGTCCATAAAGCAACTACACACCCCTGAATCAATAATCGCGGGGACTTGGACGCTCCCTCCGGGCAACTGTAAAGAGACAAGGAGAGTCAGGTGAGATGAATGGTGTTTAGCAGATGCAGATTCCAAGCTTGCCTGGGGGCGCCACTTACCGGCTTTGGCAGGGCAAGACCTCACCATGTGTCCGGGTTCACTGCAGTAGAGGCACACGCTGAGCGCCCGGCTCCTTTGTCTTTCTTCTGGAGTGAGAGACGGGCGTAGGAGGCCAATCTGCATGGGTTCTGATCCCTCTGTTGGCGCGGGTGGCGCTGGCACAGGAGCCACATGGCTGGGGACCCGAGGCATCATCCAGGTTAGACGGGGTCCTGCGGAAGTGCCAGTAAACTGCTCAGCTCGGCGCTCTCTGAGCCTCCGGTCAATTTGAATGGCCAGGTTAATTAATGATTCCAGGGTGCCGGGCACCCCGACACGGGCAAGTTCATCTTTCAATGGCTCAGAGAGCCCTAGTCGGATCTGGTAGCTGAGTGCTGCATCGTTTCAGGCGGTGTCAGCACTCCAGTGCCGGAACCCAGCCACATAGTCCTCTGCGGCACACTGAAGCTGCTGCAGGGTATGCAGGGTGGCTTCTGCAGTAGCTGCAAGGTGGGGGTCCTGGTACAGCTTGGCCATGGCGTCAAAGAACCTCTGTAGGGTAGTCACTTCAGGTGCCCGTTGTTCCCAGAGTCGATGGGCCCATGTCTGCGGTTCTCCTTGCAGTAGGGAGATCACCAGGCCCACCTTGGTGGCTTCCAAGGAAAAGGTGCCGGGCTGTAGACCAAAATACAACTCGCAGGAGCTGCAGAAGGCCCGGAACTTGCAGGGAACAACCACTCTTACACACCCGATTTGGGGACCCCTGGTAGTGTAGACAGGAAGTCCCAGAGTGTGGGATGGCACGAGGGCTGGATGGTCACTGGTGGTGATGTGAGGCTCCAGATGGTCGTACAGACAGAAGAATGGTCATGCAGGCAGGGTCGGCAACTGGCGGGTCAGAAAGGCACAAAAGGGGCAGGCAGAAGAGTAGTCAAGTCCAAGCTGGGTTCGTACACGGGCTGGTGGCAAAGGCACAGAGGGGTCAGACAAGTGGTTGGTCATGGATAGCCGGGGTCGGTGCAGGCAGATAGGTAGCAGGTCGGGACAAGCTGGGTCGGTACACAGGAACAGGAACAACACAGGAAGCAGGTTTCAGGCAGGAGAGCTGAAGCTCACAGGTACTCAGACGCTGTAGAACCGACAGCACCTGCTGACAGGTGCAGGAAGCTTAAATAGGCCGTTTGGCGCCGTTTCCGGCGCGGGCGTGTGCACACATGCGGGCGTGAACCGGGGGGAGTGGGCGTGAACGGCAAAAACGGCAAAAAAGTCCACAAGGGGAGCCAGACTTCAATGGGCTAGTCTTTTCCTAACAGCTATATAGTTGTGTGCGTTACTTCAAGTTTAACGTCATATACAGGGAGTGCAGAATTATTAGGCAAGTTGTATTTTTGAGGAATAATTTTATTATTGAACAACAACCATGTTCTCAATGATTCCAAAAACTCATTAATATCAAAACTGAATATTTTTGGAAGTAGTTTTTAGTTTGTTTTTAGTTGTAGCTATTTTAGGAGGATATCTGTGTGTGCAGGTGACTATTACTGTGCATAATTATTAGGCAACTTAACAAAAAACAAATATATACCCATTTCAATTATTTATTTTCAGCAGTGAAACCAATATAACATCTCAAAATTCACAAATATACATTTCTGACATTCAAAAACAAAACAAAAACAAATCAGTGACCAATATAGCCACCTTTCTTTGCAAGGACACTCAAAAGCCTGCCATC
>BLSH010473573.1:28693-91722 GCA_018402905.1 Glandirana rugosa | reverse complement strand
ACTACAACACTTTCTACGAACCAACCACCTTACTCTTCGAGCCGTGTACGGTTTCAGTCGATAGAGAAGTAATCTTTACTCCTTCGATGTACCTACTCATCGTTTTACAACGGTTATAGTGTCTTGTTTAGGTCAAATTAAACTAATTAATGAAGATCCAACCTTGTAACGACAAAACAGAATGGTCTGAAATGGTCGTAAACTTCTTGGTGTCTATCGTAACAGTGCTAACCATGTGAGTCGAAACGGAATTTGATACTTAGTGTGTGTTTAGCGTGGTGTTAGGACACGTTAAGGCGGTGCAAATTGAGCCCATTCAAAATGAATGGGCTCAATTCGCACCGCAATGTATCACATGTGAATTGCACAGGATTGTGGTGCGATTTGTGTGTGATTCATAGTTTAAGGCAAAGCTGAGTGTACCAATCGTGACAATGCTATCTGTGGTTCTTCAAATGCTGGTAAAGTCTGGTAAGACAAAACAGCAATGTTCCAACCTAGAAGTAATTAATCAAATTAAACTGGATTTGTTCTGTGATATTGGCAACATTTTGCTACTCATCCATGTAGCTTCCTCATTTCTAATGAAGAGATAGCTGACTTTGGCATGTGCCGAGCTTCTCATTCCACCAACCAAGCATCTTTCACAACATCAGCAATTCATCATGGATCAAACCACCCTGCTTTTGTTAACCAAGTGTATTTACATTACATCTACCTATGATTTGCCTTTTGCAGATATAGGCACTATTTGGCCCTAAATAGCTTAGTGTGGGGCCATTAATCTTACAATATATAACTGATATATTCCATTTTTATACTTTGATACATTGTGACATTCATGGACTTGTATGTTTTAGGTATGACCCAGGTTGCACCATCTTTGAGTTCTCTTCGAGACCCCTTTTTGGCTGTTAGATATTTGGCATATTAGGGGTCTGGTGGATAAAGGATGTGGGGATATGCGGGATAATTTTAACATGTTGCTTGTTTCATTTTTGTGGGATGTATTTCATGTTGAATATTGCTTATCACACTTTATTGACTGCAGTGTCTATGGGGCACATCATTTTGTATTGTATTTTGTATTTATTATGGCTCCTCGGGCTGTAATAGATAAAGGTCAGATGGAGGAAACTGTGAGAGCCGTGGGGGAGCATTGGGATCGAAATGTCAGTTTCAGTGCAGAATTCAGCAGATGTCCTGTCTCCTTTTACAGGTATGGTTGGGTTGGGTTGACAGGCTCACTTTAACCTCAGTATTTTCAGGACTATTTACACATTTAGCCATGTACAGTAAGTCAAATAATCAAATCCCCTCCCAGACTTTACAGAATTAGGGATGATTGTATTATGTCATTAGAACAGGGTGGTTTCATATACTTTCATATCTACTGCCATGTTAACAGACAATCAGACTGCATGCACTTTTTTAAGTTAAAAAAACGCTGGATAAAAAAAGTCTGGAAATAGCTTTTTGTATTAGCGTTTTAGTAGCACTTTAGGAGGATTTAAAAGCGATTAGGAACATTAGCTTTTTATTAGCATTTTTGCAGTTCCTTTAAAGAAAAGGAAAAAAAAGGTAAAATAAATACTATTAGTAGAGTTTAGCAACGTTTAGGAGCGTTTCTGCTGTAAAAACGCTCTAAGAAACTCTACAAAAACATTTTTTTTTTCTGCTCCTAGATGCTGAAGCTCAAACAACGCTAATAGCCTAAGGTAGTGTGCATGGGCACATAGCATAACAATATTTAGCTTCTAGGAGCAAAAAAATCCAATAACAGCTTCTATGAGCTTAATAAAACTCTAGTGTGCATGGAGCCTTAATATCTTCCCCCACTAATTCTATAATGGATAATGGTGATTGAGTTACTTGTTTGGTTACAAATGCTGGAGTATGTTCCTGCCACTCATTAAAACTGAGAGAGCTACTTAGATGATTCTACATTGCAGAATAAACCAAGTTGAATGTAACTAACTTTTATTTGCTATACCATAACTTAGATCAGTGTCTCCCAATCGTATTCCTCAAGAACCCTCAACAGGCCATAGTTTAGGAATTTCAATTAGATAAAATAGCCGTTATAAATGTCAAGCAGTTGACATTAATTTAAAGCACATGTGCAATGTGGAGGAAATCCTGAAAACATAATCTGCTGGGGGCACTTAAAGCTGTAGTAAACCCATCCATTTATTTAAAAACCAGTTACATTTCCGGCATGTGCCGGAAATGTAACACTCCCATTGGTTGTGCTCTAAGCCAAACTGTCAAACCATCCAATGGCTGGTGTCAAAGCTGATCACATGTGCAGCATCACGGCAGTTGGAGACCAAGATGGCAGCTTCCCTGGCTGAAAATTATAGGAGGGTTTACTACCACTTTAAGGACTCAGGCTGGGAACCATTGACGTAGATGAATAGGAACCTTCACAGACAATAGTGTTCAAGGTAACAAACATGTAATTCTTTAGGATTGGATAGGTGTTACATTTCATACATCCAATCCCCCAAAAAAAGGATGTGGGAGTGCTGAGGGGACTTATAGGGGAATCTGGAAGCTCCCTTTATAATAAGGGGATCCTTAGAAATCCATCCCCATCACTGGGGAAGGAGTACAGGGTACTTATTCCCAGAAAGAGTAAAATGCATATTAAAGCGGAGTTCCACCCCAAAGTGGAACTTCTGCTTTAATGGAAGGTGACCCCCCGACATGCCACAATTGGCATGTCTTTTTTTTGGGACGTGACCAGTCACCAGGGACCCTGTTTTCACAGGGTACCAGGTGCACTTTCTCCTCCCGCGGCTCTAGGAAGGAAGTCCACCTTCCCCCCTCCCTCTCGGTGATCTTCTGGGACGTGCCACAAGTCCCAGAAAATACGCCAGCCACTCGCAAGGCGCAACTTTGAAGCCAAAGCCGGGTGCCCACACTTGTGATACCGGTGCCGCCGAGGTGAGGGGGGCGAAGAGCGAGCCTCGGGGACCGCATCGCTGGAGTGAGGGACACTTTTTGTAGCTGCTGACTTTTACATGGGCAGAACGCCGCTTTAATATACCTATACATTAGAAAAAGTATTTTAACCTTTTCCTGACCATGTAATGTATATGTGTGGTGGCAAGGAGGTTGGGCCTTAGCGTTCACATGCCACACATATGCGTCCATGGGAGTCTGAGGTTTCTGTTCTAAGAGTGCACATGCTACATATACCCAGCACAGACAGCTCTCGGTCTCTAGTTATGATCAACTCCCGATCGTGTGACTACTGTGACAGCCAAACACAATATTCCCCACGCACACGTTCCTGAAGACGGCTAATCCTTAATGATTGGTGCTCCAATGACCACAGGCTGGGAATCATAAACAATCCAAGTGAAGAACTGTCATCAGCACACAGAGGATTCCTCACGAAGGGCACAAACCTTTATTATCGTGGTCACATGGTACACAGAAGGCAACATTTCAGAGCCACGCAGGGCCCCCTTCATCAGGCCAGCCACAGTGGCCATGTGACTGGCAAATCTGTCAACCCCCCCACCACCTTAAGATCTGGTTAAATAGTTGTGGTGGGTAGATATTAGGGGATTAATAATAATACAGAAAAATATAATAAAAACATTGTCCGGGGATGTAAATTCAATGTCAATCATGGCATCCAAAAAGTGTAAATATTAATCAATAAGGACAACCCAATGGCTTCTGATGTGTACCCGCTGCACTCCCATCATTAAATGACAGTTTACCGGCACTGCAGGATTGTAAATACAGCACATACATAATTAGTCATGACATAGTTGGTCAATTATGTCATCTGGGATTCCCGGTGCTGTGTTTTCATTACCACAATTTTATTTTATTTATTCAGCTTGTATCTAAGCCCTGACCCTGTGTAAACTCTGATTTGACACAGCACTTACACCAGGCTAAAAGTCCTGGCTTTGACAAAGGGAGAGCAAAGGGAATTTGTGTATGATTGGGTGGGGAGATATTTTTACAAGTGAACTGGTCAGTTTGCCGACTCAACTTTAACTTTAAAGACCCTAAATATAATAAGTACAAGTATAAAAGTAAAAGTATAAAATAAAGTTGTCATACAATTGATACTTGAGTTTAAAAATGATTTGCCATAGATGCTTTTAACCTTCTTGGTCAACATGCAAAAATCAGCACCCAACCTTTTCCAAATTAGTACAGCCATGTTAACTGTTCCGCCACATGCTCTCATCTCATTTCATATTCAGCTATTACCAGCCTTATAGAATATAGATTTTATTTGTCTAGATTCTGTCTAGTATTCCACTGAGTCACACTTACCTATGTTTTGTGGTTTCTTAGCAACTGCAACATCTGCGTTTCAATGGATTATCACGTTACAACTATTGGTTTTGTTACTCAAGTCATCTGTTCAGGTCCCAGTTACTATTAAATTGTCCTTACATAGCCCCAGACATCAGGGATGACCTAACACATTTCTATAACCCTAATGAATTCATGTTCACACCTTCTGTGTTGGAAAAAAACTGTCATGCACTTTAAAGGTATTTTTTGGCTTTCTAAATAGGATTTAATATACTATATATGCAAATATAACCTGCCTAATTGAGGTAATGTTATCACAAGGTGTTAATGTTCTGAACACTTTGTTTCTATCTATAGGTTTAAAAAGGGCACTATTATCCCTATAATGAAAAAAAAATTAATATATGCGTAGTAAAAATGTAGCTTTGATATAATACACAGAAATAGACATGATAGCATATAAAGCAGTATTTCTCAATTCCAGTGCTCAAGGCGCACCAACAGGTCATGTCTTCAGGATTTCCTTCAGATGAAATGGCTGTGGTAATTACTAAGGCAGTGAAACTGATCAAATAACCTGTGCAAAATAATGGAGAGCCTGGACATGACCTGTTGGTGCGCCTTGAGGACTGGAATTGAGAAACACTGATATAAAGTCTGCTTATCTCCCATCTTCAGTCCCAACCCTATACTTTCCTGGATCACAGTGATGTTTCAGTGGTGACCTAAAATGGTGGGTTTCAACCACCTGGCTGTGACCTCCCTACTCCTGGACTTCTAGCCACCTGTGGATCCCCTAAAGTCCCACAATGCCTCCCATTATGCCATCCAAACCATACTTGTCTACCATGCTCCTCGACCTCTCACAGTGCCCCCAGGCCTCCTAAGAACCCTCAGACCCTACATTGCTCAGAACATCTCACAGTGCCCCCTAGTCCCCTGCAGTGTCTGCTAGCTTGCTGCTGTACCTCCAGCTCTCCATAGTTCCCCCAACCTCCAACACTATCCCACAGTGCCCTCCTCAGTCCCTGCAGCACACTGCAGCTTACCACAGTGCCATAGGATAGCTACCAGCCTCCTGGAAACCTACAGCCTCCTCCAGAGATCCTATCCTTCACAGCTTCTCCAAGATCCCTCCAAAATCCTCTACAGAGCCACCAAGTTCCCCAAACCTCCTTCAGTTTACACCCAGCCCCATCCAGAGCCTTCCAGCACTTCAGTTAATATTTTGTATTCCCATACTTTTATTGTGTTCGTAATAATTGTATTGTTCACTGATGGGTCATGGGAGGCTTTGGAAGAATTTATTGGGCCCAATAAGGTGAAGAACCACTGCTTTAAACAATGTACCAAAACCACAGTGGATTAGAACTGTAGACAGCTGAAGAATGAGTTTAATCTCCCTCTACACTTTTCATTTAGTCATAGAGCTTGATTTACTTAAAGTATACCTAAAGGTATTTTTTTTTTGTTTTGGGTGGATAAACATTGGTTAGAACCCCTCTTTATTATTGTGTTGTCTATGTTCAATTGGATTGATTTCCCTCTCTGTTTGAAAATGCACCAACAACTGAAAAGAAACAAAGTTTAAAGTAGACATAGAACAGAGGTCTGCAGGAGGCTGACCTGTATCAGACATTTCTGGACACAGAATTACACGGTTAAATGATTGTGGCTTATCTGAGCTTGTATCTAACTCAAGAAAGTATATCCTGAGACCTAAATTGTAAAAATAATTTTAGGATTGTGTTAATAAAGATGACCGTTTTGTAATATACATCATAGAAGATAAACTGCACATTAAGCTAATTCATGTACTTCGTAGCTAGGCTGGCTACAGTTCACTGCTGCTGCAGGTCAGACCTATATGCCATTGTCATAGTAAAATATTTTGGCCTTAATGCAGTCTTTGTGAAAAGCAGATGCTTGTAGACATAGTGATCAATAACAATCCCGGAATGTGCAATATGTTCATGGTAATTTTCGAACATTGCATTGCCAACCAGGCCCAAAATGGAAATAGCACTATGCATTCAAATAAGTTTATAGGTTATTCTGTGTAATGCTGGGGGAAATGTCTGTGCACTTGTTGGCCTAGGCAGCCATTCTGATGGTGTGCTTGAAACCTGTAAGGCAGGCAGCTAGGCATGTCCTCACTGGTGACAACCGGCAGGTCAACCTGTTTGAGGCATTGTTTGGAGTATAAGGGCAGAATGTAGTAGAGGCCTGGCCAGAGCTAAGTTAACATGATACAGAATCTGAGCAACAAACCTAAACTGCTAACTAGCAAGTATTGTTCAAGGAGGTTTGAGAGACAGAAGTTAGGGCAGGCAGTGAGGGGACATGACACCAGCAACAAGTAGGAACTGCAACAGAGATGAATGGATTGAGCACCCAAACAGCAAACTTATTCTATAATGAGAGCTAGATACTTGACACAGTCCCCTTTAAGCAAAGGTATCACTTTTTAGCATGCTGACCGGGGACAGGGAGTGTGGAACTGAGCTGTGGATGGGGGTGCAGAGGTCAGCTGTGAAAGAAGAGTGCAGAGGTGATCTGTGGACAGGGGGTGCAGAGGTGATCTGTGGACAGAGGGTGCAGAGGTCAGCTGTGAACAGAGGGTGCAGAGATCAGGTATGAATGGAGGGTGCAGAGATGAGCAGTGGATGGAGGGTGCAAAGGTCAACTGTGGATGGGGGATGCAGAGGTCATCTGTGAATGTAGAGTTCAGAGATTAGCTGTGAATTGAGAGTGCATAAGTCATCTGTGGATGTAGGATGCAGAGGTAACCTGTGGACAGAGAGCACAGAGGTGAGCAGTGGACGGAGGGTGCAGAGGTCAGGCGTGCATGGGATGCAGAGGTCATCTGTGGATGGGGGTGCAAAGGTCAGCTGTGGGCAGGGAGTGCAAAGATCAGCTGTGGACAGGGAGCAGAGCTGCTCAGTGGATGGAGTGTGCAGAGGTGAGCTGTGGATGAGGGTGCAGAGGTAAGCAGCGGACAGAGGGTGCAGAGGTCAGTTGTGAATAGGGCTTAGAGGTCAATTGTGGACAAAGGTGCAGAGGCCAGCTTTGGATGGAGAGTACAGAGATCAGCTGGGGATTGAGAGTGCAGAACTCATCTCTAGATGGAGGGTGCAGAGATCAGCTGCGGACAGGGTGCAGATGTGAGCAGTGGATGGAGTGTGCAGAGGTGAGCTGTCAATGGTGGTGCAGAGGTGAGCAGTGGACAGAGGGTGCAGAGGTCACCTGTGGATGAAGGGTGCAGAGGTGAACTGTGGATGGAGAGTGCAGAAATCAGCTGTGAACAGGGAGCAGAGGTAAGCAGTGGACAGAGGGTGCAGAGGTGAACAGTGGACATAGGGGGCAGAGGTCACCTGTGGATAGAATGCAGAGGTCATCTGTGGACAAAGGTTGCAGAAGTCAGCTGTGGATGGAGAGTGCAGAGATCAGCTGTGTATTAAGAGTGCAGAAGTCATCTGTGGAAGGAGGGTGCAGAGATAAGCCGTGGACAGGGTGCAGAGGGGAACTGTGGATGGGGGGTGCAGAGGTCAACTGTGGATAGAGGGTGCAGAGGTCATGTGTGGATGGGGAGTGCAGATCTCAGCTGTGGATTGAGAGTGCAGACGTCATTTGAGGATGGAGGGAGCAGAGGTAAGCAGTGGATGGAAGGTGCAGAGGTGAGTTTTGGATTGGGATGCAAAGGTGAGCAGTGGATGGAGGGTGCAGAGGTCAGCTGTGCATGGAGGGTGAAGAGGTCATTTGTGGATGGAGAGTGCAGAGGTCAGCTGTAGACTGAACGTGCAGACCTCAGCAGTGAACAAAAGGTGCAAAGGTCAGCTGTGAATGGAGGGTGCAGAGATCAGCTGTGAATTGGGAGTGCAGAGGTTATCTGTAGATGGAATATACTGAGGTGACCAGTGGACAGAGGGTTATGGAGGTAAGCTGTAGACTGGGGCAGGTGAGGGGTGAGGGTGAAGGTGAGCTATGCATGCGTGTGCAGAAAAACATATGTAATGAAAGAGTTTCATGTTTTACAAATGATTGTGCTGAGATTTTAGGTGTCTGTTAAACATGTGGAACAGTAATTAAAACATATTTTGTGGGTGCAATGACCATAGCATATGTTATTCTGTAGTCAGGCAGTAGGTTCAAGTTATAAGTCACAATTCGCTGTGGTGTGCTGCACTCAGTATGTCAGGCCCTGGACTTGAAGCTGGGACCTCTGCTCTGTCTGGCAATGATACTTCTCACTAAGCTACCTGAGATGCACACCCTGTCTGATCCGTTAGACAACCCTGCCTTGTACTTTGACTTCTGCTGAACCTTGAACTCTCTGCTCCTCCCATGAACTTCCTGATTACAGCCATGTCTCTGCACTTCCTGTTTGCTTGATTATTGTGCTCTCTCCAGCCAGTTTGATCCAAACCTGCAACTACTTGTTACCAACCTTTGGCTTGTTTACTGACTATGTTTATGTTTGATCCTTACCTGCTTATCCGCTACTGGACCCCAGCTTGCTCATCTCCTGGTGGGGGGACCTGGTACTAACATACAGCAAAACCCATTTCCACCATCAGCAGCTCTGGTGAATACTGGTTAGTATTTAGACTCCACACCTCAGATGAGCCTGCATCATCCACCAGGGTGACTGCCTGTATACTTATCCTGCTGGTTGGTGGTAGTCCTGCAACTGCTATAGCAACTGGTCTTCGAGCCTGACCCCTGATCGTGACACAGCATCGGGACACAGCATCCTGACACAGCATCACATTCTCCTCCTCTAGATTCCCCAAGTCTTTGACAGACCTAGCAATGCCTCTGGCCGGCTAAATAGATTTATAATAATATAATCTTAGAGAGTTGAACTCACAACCCCCCCACCTCAGTAAAAAATAAATAAATATATTTTCAAGGGTATTGCTTAAACATTAACGTCTCTGCATTAATCCATGGCATGGTACAAGACTCTACCACAAACTCTTTTGGAAGCAGCGCAGCTGGCAGGCTCCCAGAAGGAGGAGCAACAGAGTCTATAGACCTTCATAGCTCAAGCATCTCATCAGCTGTTCAGGTCACAGTCCCAGTTGTCAAACACTGATATGTGAGATTAGACATCTTAGCTGCTTGTGGAGCACTTAGAGGCTCAGAACCACCAACCAAGAGCCCAAAAACTGCCTCAGCATGGACAACAAAGGATTTCTGCTTAGTTACTTTGGTTATCCAGTTTCTACATGAAGTGCTTTTCACACAGCTTATTGTATAAAACTGAATATGTCTTTACTGTTTAGTTCAGTGTAACGGAATCAATCTGGTGATCCTGAAAAGCAACTTCCCATTCAAATTGCCAGAACCTTGTTAGCAGATAAGAAGCTATGTTGACATTCTATTTAGTTATAGGAGATTAAATGGGGTAACCTCTGCAAAAACAGTTGTTTTATTCTCGTGACCAAAATGCATGCTAAGTTACTTTCTCACAATGGCCCAAGTTTGTATTTTCTATTTAAGGCTCAGTGTTTGGACCTGTGCCCACATTACAATCATTTCCCCTAATTGCTCTTGTTAACAGAGCAGTTAGAAAGTGTTTAACCCACAGGCTGCTGATTTTTAATGGCAAGGTAATATACAAATATATTGGGAATTTATTTGGATGAACATATGACAGACTTTTAAAAATACAATGACAATGATTTTTTATAGCAGTCTTTAATTGTGTGTAGATAGTGGAGGAGTTTATGCACTAATTAGGGCTTTCTGGTATGTATGTGTAATGAGTATTCAGGCGTTAGTAGGAATCCGATCACACAAAAGAGGTTGCTAATGGAATGTTAGGGAGCAACCAGATGGTTCTGCCTAGTCATAGGCTACGCAGGAGATAACTGGGGCAGAGTTTCTTGGGGCTCCTGTGCTGCTTAGAATCATTAACAATGAGGATGTAGCCAGTAGAGGAAGCACTGGAGGACAGGCCAAATATTTGCAGCTGAGAGCGTTGTAGCCAAAGCAGGGATTAGAATGTGTACAGAAGCCAAAATATGACTTAGGGGCTGAAAGAACATCCGTTGGTCAAAACTGCCCACAGTGGTAATTGTGATAATTATAGATTGAAATATGTGCATAC
Source organism: Glandirana rugosa (assembly GCA_018402905.1). Taxonomy (NCBI): domain Eukaryota; kingdom Metazoa; phylum Chordata; class Amphibia; order Anura; family Ranidae; genus Glandirana; species Glandirana rugosa. The sequence continues at coordinate 81,314 of BLSH010473573.1, read as the reverse complement.
CATTAAAAATAACTATGGGCAAAACGTTTTATTTTGTTTTGGAAAAAGTAGTAAATTGTTAAAACCACCATTGGGTTTTTATTATTATACACAAGAACAAATGGGGCGCTAGATAAAGATTTTCTTAGGTTTAATGAAATTGCCACTAGGCATGCTGGCTCTGGTTTTTTGGCACTCCACAAAACAGGGACTACCCTCAAGATCAGGGAAAGGATGCAGAATTGAGAATCCAGGTACATATAATCCAAAGAGGGTGCCAAGAGTCTAAGGTAATTTAATGATAAAATTAATTCATTGCAGAATAAAGCCAGCACATTTCAGGAGCCATACACACTCCCCCTTCATCAGAGCTTGAGAATTTTGACTGTGAGTAAACTGATTCAAGTTAGCAGATACAAAATACATTGCTACCCTTTCAGACAGCTGATAAGTGTCCTGTATCTGGCCCTGCTGAAGGTGCCCTAGGATTCTATGGAATCCTAGTTGAGAATGGCTGGCTAGATATAAAATTCTAAAGAATAAATAAAAAAGAAAACATTTCTGTATGATAAATTTAGTAAAGGGGGAGTCTAAACTGAATAATAAAGGACAATAAATGGCAGCTTTGTATTTTCCTGTTATTTAGTTTACCATCCATGCTAAAAGGTCCCTCTACCAATACTAAAGAACTATCAGACTAGGGGCTATGCTTTACAGTGTGAAGGCTACATATGTTGTAAAAAGGGATGCATGAAGGAGAAGTAGGGTCTCCAATTAGAAGACCTGAAAGGATTTACTGAGCTGAATAGCTAGTTACACACGTGCACACTTAACTGAATGTTCCATAAAAATAGGAGTTGGCCTAACCCTTTTATGGCCTCCTTGGCTAAGTAAATGCTTTTCTGAATCTAGCAGCTGTGTAACTGTAGCCTCAAAGAAACCTGCCAAATTTGATAATATAGTGGCTGATTTGGTAATCCTCTTGCCCTCTTCCAGAGAAAATCTTTGTAAAATGTGCCCAAAGGAGATACTGAAGACTTTCACTCATTTGAAGGGACTGCCCCTCTTTTGGAAGCAAATCCATCTGTCCCTCTATCTCAGTATTATTCAACTGCTAAAAGTGTTTTATTTCACTAAACCTTTTAACCAACCTTTATATCAGTTTTCTCCAAAATGTGGCCCATGGGCTGGATGTGGCCTTTGCTTGCCTTTATCCGGTTCTTAAACTACCATTCCATCCACTGACTCCAGTAATGGGCACACTAATCCTCTCCTAAATACCAACAATAGAGCACCACTTCCTGCTGTTACAAACAATGGGGCACTATTCCTCCCACTAAAACCAATGATGGGGCACTATTTCTCCCACAAAAAACAAGAATGGGCCACTATTCCTCCTACTGGAACCAACGAGGAGGACTTGTTTACTTCCACTGATGCCAAATAATTTTCTATTCCCTCTGGCCACAGGCTGGCCCCCCCTAAAGCCTATAGGACAGCAACTGGCCCTTTGTTTGGAACGTTTGGAGACCCCTGCTCTATATTATAAAATTTGTAATTTTAAAAAAACTGTATAAAGGAAAACCTGTGGTATAGAAACAACCTTTGTGGGGGTCCACATAACTAGAAGAGCTATATCTGTCCATTGCCTACATGCTCTGAATTTAAAGGTCTCATCTCAGAATGTTGGGGGATGTGGAAACCGTACAGCCATTTCAACCCCAGCCACAACATCCAACCCAAAACCTACATGTGCCAGGAGTTCTGTAACAATGTTTAAACCAACACACCACATGTAAGTCTTTCTAAATGGTGGGTATTTCTGGCTGCCTAAGGTTCAACTTTAAAAGTTGTAATTTCAGATATGCACTCTTTTCATTTTCCGTAAACACGCTGTGCCTCCATAACTTTGTTCACTTTTAAAATCTGATTTATCTTTTTTATTTGTAGTCATTATTATGCATTGTAAAAATAGCTACCCATTATGAGTGACAAAGAGGAGGGGAGATTTAGAGACAGATAAAGAGAATGCGTGTTTATTGAGCCGGGCATAAAGTTTTATGCAATTAAAGTGGCCTATTTTCTACTTTCCTAATGGATCTAATCACCTGACAAGAAATGAAGCAGCAATTCAGACTTTATCATCAATACTTAAATAACATCTCTAATGTAAAGCTGTCATAGGTGTCATTCTGTCCGGTTGGGCGATCTAATAAAACTGTAAGAGCCGGAGAAGGATGATCTGTTATTATGTATAGCGGGGATCCAGATGCCTGTTAGTGTACCACCGCCACCGCTTATGGAAAAAGTCTGTCTGCAATCATCCATATTCATAATTGATCAAGTATATTTGGATTAACAGCAAAAGCCACAGACGTAATGAAATAACAAACTTCTATATTTGTTCTTCGGCAGGAACTGTGGTTCATAATAAATACATTTTTATTACGGATTAGGAAAAGCATTTACAACAGGATAACGATCTGTTTTGTCTTCTTTCTTATTAATATGTGGATTGTGGAGTAAAATTGCATTCTAGGTATCAAAGAAGTGGAACAATCTGGATGATTCAAAGGGAAAATAGAGTTTTGTTTGCTTTCTTTAGATTTATGTGTAGATGTGGTAGGCTTAATGAGAATAACCTCATCAATGTTTGAGAATGTTACAAATAGTAGGTTAATTAATCATGTTTTATTATACAGGTACATTACATGGGGCAGCCATAATTCCACTTAAAAGTATCAGTTTAAAAGAAGAAATTTTTAGGGCAAAGCCCTTGGTTTTGAGAATGATATCATACCCCACATGCCTCTTACAATAACCCTCCCTATAAACTTACCATAATGTAACCCTCCCTGTAACCCTAACTGACCCTGACTGATCCTGACTGTGTTCACACCTAAGCGTTCCGGATCACGGGTGGAATCGCCGTGATTCTGCGCGCAATTCCTGAATTGTGGCAAAACTCGGGACATGCTTGCGATCCCATTATTTTCAATGGCACCCTAATCGGAGTCAAAACCAGTGAAAATGAAATATATATATACGTGCATATATAGCAAAATTCACAGAAGCGCAACAAAAACACCTAATTGATTCAGTGTTCAATACAAAAATACAGTACAAAACAGCATTAAACCCAGTACTAACCCATCTTATAAGCCTATCACTTACTCTCGATGTGACCCTTATACTAACCTTCATAAAAACTCTTCTGGTAGGCCTATACTGCAACCCTAACACTGACCATTGGAAATAACCTAAACCCTACCAGCTATTTGCAACCCTTGCACTATCACCAATCCCTCCTATAACTAATACTTCAAAACATACTCTCCTTCCCTTTGTCTTCCCTATAGCCCAAATCTTAAAACTTACCTTCACATTAACCCTTCCTGTAAGCCTAACCCTAACACTAATCATCCTGTAACCCCAACCCCTGTACTAACCCCCACTGATGTAAACCTAATTCTTTATTAGCATATGTACTGCTTATGTGTGCCAAAGACTAATGCCTCATACACATGTTGCGATGGTCGTATGACCGCACATCCAACTTTTGCCCAAAATTGGCTGTTGGCTGTTGTGTCTAGGGTACTGACATGAGTCAAGTAATCGTACAACAAAGCTTCAACAAGTCGAACATAGTGACGTGTTAAGAGCATATAAAGAGGAAGTACAGGTGCATGTGATTTGTGAATTAGGAACGTAGGTTTCCACGAACTGATACTTCCGGGTGTTCCTGACCTCTGAGCATGTGTGTGTTTTGCACGTACAGCTTTGTTGGCCCAAACTTCTCTGTACACATGATTCAACAGTTGTACGGCGCCTTGTTGCACAACAAAAGTTTTCTAATCTGCTCACCCAACTTCTGTTCTGTTGTACGACCGTTGCTGTACAACCACTGTACCATGTCAAAAGATCTGCTAAATTTTTGACTGAAGGCTTTTTTGGGGAGCGGGTAGCTACATTTGGCAGGAACTTGCTCCCATTTCCTACAGTTTTTTGTAGCCGGTGACTTTTAATTTTTTTGGAACCTAGCTGAAGCTCCTCTTTAGGTCTAAGAAGCCTGCAGAAGAGGCTGTATTACTTACCTGACTCCCCAATCTAGAAGGCTGCAGTGCTTTCTTAAAGTCTTAAATACTTGGAAAGTTGAACCAAAGGTAAACGTGTTTTTTTTCATTTTGGTTAGGGAGGGTTGTGACCTCTGTTGGGTGTTTTTAACCATCTGTGTTTCATTGGGGAGATTATCCTTCACATTTTTTGTCCCAAAGCCAAAACAGGAAGTGAGAGTAAATCCCTCCAAAATGAAGGAATCCATAGTTGTCACCGGGATCACCAGAACTAGTGTCCCCATTGGAAGATTTCCCTAATAGGCACAGACTGTAATAAAAATCTGACGAGTGTTCTAATCCCTCTTCACTCTATCCAAAACTAAAAAAATAAATGTTACCTTTAGTTATACTCTAAGTCTAGCGGGTTGCAGAAGAGGCTGTATTACTTACCAATACAGCAGGCTACAGCGCTATCCTTTTCCTGAAGCAGTGGTCTGCGGGAGAAAACTTGAGATTATCACATACAATGCAAGGCTATCAACTATCATGGGGGCGAGCAAGGAACTATGGCCAGGAGCAGCTTATAGAGGAGGCTGCTGGGGATCAGTCACATGGATCGTTGGAGTCTGCCAGAGCAGTGATTCAGGTAAGTAATACAGCCTCTTCTCCAACCCCATAGACTTACAGTGTTTGTTAACCCACAAACTGAAAATTACACCATGTTTATTCATGTAAAGCATCCTTGTGTCTGTGCCTTATAAAAATAATGCAGCTATATATTTACATATTTACAGAGAGAGAGGGGGAATTTTGGGACTTTATATGAGGCCTATGACGTGTAGGTCATAAATCCTTAGTTGGCAAGAACAAAGAATGGGGTTGGGACTTAGAGTGAAACATGCAATTTCGAAAGCAAATGAACAATGTAGGTCTGTATAAAAGCCTTTATTGTTAAATATATCCATAAGACATAACAAACACAAATAATGTGGATGCAAAGGATAAATTCATATATATACATACATCAAAGAGCACAGTTTTGTATGGTAGCTAGCAGCACGACAATTCCTTAAAACCTGATAAGCATGATAAAAATATAATTTTAGAATAATAAGATCAAGCATGATAATGCAGATGTCTTGGTGCAGATTTGAATTGTAAACACATGGTTATGACATCAAAGAGCTCTACTTGTTTTGTGGCTAAATACCACTCATCAGGAGCAGATGTGAAGAGGGTATCTGAAAAGTATATAGATAAATACTAAGTCAGACTAAGCCAAAGAGTAAAAAAAGGGGGAGAATTGATAAAACATCCACCCATACTTACAGGCTAGCCATAAGCATGGAGTATGGCAGCGAGTAAGGAAGGTGAGCTTTGGATATTGTCTGGCATGGGAGCTGAGGCTATGCACATCAAGGTACAGCAACGGAGAACATGAAAGGAAAGATGTGACTGGGAAAGTGGTTCCCGCCGGACAGTCCATAGTGATGTGTAATACCTCCCCCAAAAACATTTGTGAATAAACGTAGGGTTAAGTGTAATTGTATCAAAAAGGTTATAAGAGATGTCTGCTGAAGGGGTAGCCCTGTGCTTATCCTGGAGCGTGATCTGGAGTAGAAAATTAAAAGTGATGTGAAGCTGGGTGAACCCAAAGCAACCAGAAAAGGAAATGAAAGAAAAATAAGAAACAAAGCAAAGAAGTAAACTGCCTAGGTGGCAGAATATATGGTGAGTCCAAATAGTGAAAGGAGTGAAAGGGGAGATTGGAGAAGATATGAAAGTCAAAGAGACTAACATGACAATTACCTTAGGTGACTGTGTAGAGGACCTGTTCTAAAAGGTGCATAGTTTACCCAGAAAACACAGACCAAACAGTGTCTGTTCCTATGGGGGTAGTATATATACTCCGCTGTAACCACTGTTAGCCATCAACGTCACATAGGCGAGTATTTAGAGGGAGGGTACCATCACCTGAGCGGACACCGACTGGTGATTGGCGCCAAAAGCGCTCCCTCATGTAGGCACTGCTGGACTACACAGAGCGTCGGTGCTGTGATTTCGGCAATATCGACGCCATGTACCCGTTTCTGGGGGCGTGGCATCAATGCGCAGTGGGACATCTGCCCCAACCCCCGGCTGCCATCGGTGAGGAAGGACAGGGAAGAGCCACGGTGCGCCTTTTTACAAGGCACAGACACAGGAGCACTTTACGTGAATAAACAGAGAGGATACTAAAAAAATGTACAGTAATTTGAGCAGCAAGAGTGGACAGGTGGGCATGGAAACAGAGCTGACAGGCAGGGAGGGGAGGGGAGGGGGAGAGGATGGAGGTGAGCACGTAAACTGACCATGGTGCCAGGGCTCAGCAGCCATGATATACCGTGGTCAGTTTACATAGGTGAGGGCACAGACTGGCAGGATCAGCCAGGTATTTCAGGTGTTATAGGTGTGCTGCATAACATGCTTTAAAGGAACAGGATCTTTATTTTTTTTAGGTGAAAAAACACTTTAATTAGCATTTATTTTTGCAATATGGGGGCACCACTGCAAGGGTATTTTTTGTGCCTAGAGTTGGGCTTTATTAATGTATTAGTGAATACAAACCTGTATTATTTTGTGACTTTTATATCTGCCTGGAGTTCAGCTTTAATAGCGAGAAGTAGGAGATGCCCTACAATGGACACAGAAGATTGAGTATCTGTGTCAGTTCTGTTCATGCAAGGGATGGCACACTAGACTCCTGAACAGTTATGGCAATGTAGGTTTAAATATAGGAATGTAAATTTGTACAATGAATTTAAATGAAGTGTGAAGCATTTTAGGGGAAAAAAAAGAGAAGAAAAAGATGTAGTTGACAATAGAAAGTGCACTAATTATTTACAGAGAATTTTCTCAGACTACACGTTTTGCTGAATTTGTTCCTGCTCATTACAGAACAAAAGTCAATGTTTTTCACCTCTTTAGATGCTCGATTAGTGAGCTATGTTATGTAAATGTAATGCCAGTTTCACATGCTGTTATCTGAAGTCACTTTTTATTTATTCAAATCTGCTGTTTTCACACACTGGCACTCACATCCTTCCACTACCAAATTCAAAGACAGATACGCAGCGATCATATGAAAGTTGTTTTATGTTCCTACAATGGATTTCTGCTATGTCCATAGATACAGTATATCCAATATGCTATGGAAGCCTAATTAATTACAAGCACTTGTTTCTGCAAGGTTCAGGATTTCATGTTATTATCATTTTAGAAAGTGTAACCTGGACTGTAGCTGATAACTGCTGCTGAACTTCTTGTTGCTGCTGTATTATCTTTCTGCAATGTGGACAGGGTTAAAATGAATATTCATTCATGCAGAAATGCACTGGCAGTCTTTAAGGAAACCACTTTGCAATGCTTGTCTATGGAGTGTCTCCTCCAGTACAGAGGGCAGCCATCTTCGCTGGGTCTGGATCAATGCTGAAGGACAATAACTGACAAGGAGAAGTATGTCCACAGGTGGCTGAGAGGAAAGGAGAGAATAGTCTTAAATCTAGCAGGAGTGTCAGAAAAAGACTGGGTTGCTGACTGAATGGAACCATGCCATAGCTGACCACAATGGGGTGAGAACTCAGGAAGCAAAGAGGCTGCTCATCACCAGGGATGGGCCCCTGGTTCGAGTTGAACGCCTGTTCCACTCGAACATTGGGTGCTGGCCTGTTCGGTGAATCCCAAGCATTATGGGGTGAACGTGGGAAATAATGCATAGAAATCGCATTGAAATCCTGCACACTGATTGACCAAAGCATGCACATGACCTGCATAATTTGGCCAATCGCAGCGCGCTCTTCTGTGAGAGCCATGATTGGCTAAAAGGCAGGGTGCCTTTGGCCAATCATGGCTCAGGGGTCTCTGTCCACGCTCCACACTATAAAAGGCAGATTTTACATCGGCCATATGTAGTGTGTGAACGTGCACTGGAGAGAGACGTTAACATTGAGCTAGTTTAGCTAGTTTAGTTAGTGGTGTAGTGTAGTATATAGATCTAGTGTAGAGTATATGTAGGCAGTGCAGGCAGTGAAGTATAAAGATCTAGTGTAGTCTATATACAATCAGTGCAGGCAGTGTAAGAATATATATATATATATATACAGTATAGTATACATATATTTATATATATAATACGCTGCATTCAGTGTAGACTATAAATACAGCTCATTCGGTGTATAGTATATAGAGTCAGTTTAGGCAGTGTAAGAATATATACAGTATATAGTATATATATAATGTGCTGCATTCAGTGTAGACTATATATACAGCTCATTCAGTGCATAGTATAAAGTCAGTTCAGGCTGTGCAAGAATATATATATATATACACAGAATCTCACAAAAGTGAGTACAACCATCACATTTTTGTAAATATTTTATTATATCTTTTCATGTGATAACACTGAAGAAATAATACTTTTCTACAATGTAAAGTAGTGAGTGCACAGCTTGTATAACAGTGTACATTTTCTATCCCCTCAAAATAATTCAACACACAACCATAAATGTCTAAACTGCTGGTAACAAAAGTGTGTACACCCATAAGTGAAAATGTCCTAATTGGGCCCAATTAGCCATTTTCCCTCCCTGGTGTCATGTGACTAGTTAGTGTTACAAGGTCTCAGTTGTGAAAGGGGTGCAGGTGTGTTAAATTTGGTGTTATCGCTCTCATCCTCTCATACTGATGGTTCAGATGGTGTCAAGCATGTGTGGCATCAACCAGGTGAGGGTAAGATGGCCCCCACTTGGCTCCATGGCATTGAGTGGCAATACTCTTAAAGGAGACTTTTTTTTTTTTTTCTTTGCAAGTGTCATTTTTTCTTTTTTTTTATTGCATTTTAGTGTAAATATGAGATCTAAGGTCTTTTTGACCCCAGATCTCATATTAACCGCTTCAATACTGGGCACTTTCACCCCCTTCCTTCCCAGACCAATTTTTGGCTTTCTGTGCTCTCGCACTTTCAATGAGAATTGCGCGGTCATGCTACACTGTACCCAAATGAAATTCTTATCATTTTGTTCACACAAATAGAGCTTTCTTTTTGTGGTATTTAATCACCATATAATGCGATATAAGTGAAAAAAGCGAACAATTTGAAAAAAACAACAACATTTTTTACTTTCTGTTTTAAAAGAAATTCAATAAAATCTAATTTTGTCATAAATGTACGCCAACATGTATTTTGCTACATGTCTTTGGTAAAAAAAACATTTGAATAAGTGTATAATAATTGGTTTGTGTGATCACGGACAGATGTATGCAGATAATCATGTACAGATGTGTGCAGATGATCACACGGACATATGTGTGCAGGTGATCATTGGGACAGATGATTTCACTGGGACATATGTGGGACAGTTGTTTTTATTGTGTGCTGACACTGTGGGTTGACATTGTGGGGGGGGGGGGGGAATGTGGGGTAAAAATAAAAAATAACAAGTAAAATAAATAAGAAAAAAAAAAGTAAATTGCCCCATCCTGCCGAGCTTGTGAGCAGCAGCAAATGCATACGTAAGTCCCGCCCGCATAGTTCAAACCACACATGTGAGGTATCGCCGAGATCATTAAAGTGAGATCATTAATTCTAGCACTAGACCTCCTCTGTAACTCAAACCTGTAGATGTTTTTAAACTTTGCCGATGGAGATTTTGAAGTGGCAAAGTTTGTCGCCATTGCACGAGCCGGCGAAATTTTGAAGCATGACATGTTAGGATCAATTTACTCGGTGTAACATCCTCTTTCACAATACAGAAAAAAATTTGGCTAACTTTACCGTTGTCTTATATTTTAATTAAAAAAAGTGATTTTTTTTTCCAAAAAATTGTGCTTTTAAGATCGCTGCGCAAATACGATCTGTTATAAAGTATTGCAACGACTGCCATTTTATTCTTAAGGGTTTTAGAAAAAATAAAATAGAATGTTTGGGGGTTCTAAGTAATTTTCTAGTAAAAAAAAATGATTTTAAGTTGTAAACACCAAATCTCAGAAAGAGGCTCTGTCCTTAAGTGGTTAAGGGTAACCCCGCGCCAAAATTAAAAAAAAAAATTGCGTGGGGGTCCATCCAAAATCCAATCCAGGTCCTTCAGGTCTGGTATTGATTTTAAGGGGAATACCGCGCCAAAATGAAAAAAAAAAATGAAGTAGGGGTCCCCCCAAAATCCAAACCAGGCCCTTCGGGTCTGGTATGGATTTTAACCACTTCAATACAGGATGTTTATACCCCCTTCCTGCCCAGACCAATTTTCAGCTTTCAGCGCTCTCACACTTTGAATGACAATTACTCTCTCATACTACACTGTACCCAAACAAAATTTTTATCATTTTTTTCACACAAATAGAGCTTTCTTTTGGTGGTATTTAAGAACCTCTGGGTTTTTTATTTTTTGCGACATAAGTGATATATGTCGCAACATATTTTTCTGTGATAAAATTTTGCAAATAAGTAATTTTTGTTCATAAATTTGGGCCAAAACCTATACTGCTATCTATCTTTGGTAAAAATAACCCAAATAAATGTATATTATTTGGTCTGTGTGAAAGTTATAGAGTCTACAAACTATGGTGCAAATCATTGAAAATTGATCACACCTGATGCACTGATTGCCTATCTCATTTCTTGAGGCCCTGAAATGTCAGGAAGGTATAAATACCACCCAAATTACCCCCTTTCTAAAAGTAGACATTCCAAGGTATTTAGTAAGAGGCATGGCAAGTTTTTTGAAGTTGTACTTTTTTCCCACAATTCTTGAGAAAATTAAGAAATTATTATTTTTATTTTTTTTTGCACAAAATTGTCATAACAACAAGTTATTTCTCACACACAGCGTATACATACTTCCAATTACACCCCAAAATACATTCTGCTACTCGCCCCGAGTATGGCGATACCACATGTGTGAGACTTTTTAATAGCCTTTTCATAGCCTGGCCACCCCCAAAATATATGAAAACTGCAAAATCCTGCCACTTGGAACAAATCCACATTTGTAAAGGGAAGTTTTACTGCAATCAAAAAAAGGAAACAATTGCTAGCAGCTAAAAGTGGCCTCCAAACAGCCACAAAATAAAATTAAAGAAAAAAGACCCCAATAATAAGAACAACAGCAACAAGAAAGCAACAAAAGGGTTGATTGCACAAAAAAATAGTAATCAGAATTACAGTGAAGCTTCCTAACAGATCCCCTATGTAGTTTGTCAGCTTTCCCTATCTTTTCTTTACAACAGCTTCCATTACACTGACACAATGGGGGAGATTTAGTAAAACTGGCACACTCAGAATCTGGTGCAGCTGTGCATGGTAGCCAATCAGCTTCCAACTTTAGCTTGTTCAATTTAAAGGTGAAGTATAACCAAAGCTCATTTGGCTGTACTTCTCCTGTGGATCACAGGAGTTCAATTTGCTTTCAGCAGAGAGCAGGCTGCAGTACACTATCTGCTGACGTCACAGAAGTCGGCCCAGGGTCTGCTTCATCACGACAACGTAAGTCGGGATCCACCAAGTCCCTGGACCGACACCCGGCTCAGCCTCTCAGCGAGCCTCCTCCACAGCCCAGCGCTCCAGTGAGTGAGGAGGGGGCAGAGCAGAGAGCTGCTGACTGACAGTCTGCAACTTTTTGCTCATGGAGCTCTCAGAACCGAGCGATCAGCAGTGTTTGATTGCTAAGTTCTCAGTGTAGAGGCGTCGGGGGACACATGCAGCATCGGGCCGAAGCTGCATCCACCTAGGTAAGTATGATACTGGAAAAAAACCCAACCCCTTACTTCTCTTTTAAGCTTTGAACTGGAATTTGGTTGGTTTCTGTACAAGGCTGCATCAGATTTTGCATGGGCATAGTTCAAAGGCCAGGCAATACATTATATCAACCCTCAAAATTTCCACACTCGCTGAGGGCGAGTGTGGAGCCGCATCGGAGGGGGCATTCCACCCAGGGCCTTCTTAATGAGTGGGTGCCCCTGCACTTTCCCTGTCCCCTGGCATCTTGGCCAAGTCAATTGGGTCAGCAGGCTTCTCGCCTGCCCGTAACACTCCTCTGTATCAAGTTAGGCTGTTCCTCGGGGAGCTGGTGGTAGGAGCAAGGGGTGTGGCTGTCTCCTTCACTCCTCCCATAGATTCGTTCTCTGAAGGTGAGGGGGTGAGACCACAGCAGCCCCGGGAGTGTTCATATCCAGCAATCCTGTAAGTGACTGAGCACATTGTCACAGCATACAGCCCTAACCTGCCAATATTTCACACTATACTGTCCAAACCTATCACTATACTGCCCTATATTACCCAGACCTGGCAATATGCTGCCCTATACTACCCAAACCTGCCACTATACTGCCCAGTAGTACCCAAACCTGCCACTATACTGCCTTATACTACCCAAACCTGCCACTACAGGGTAGGGGTTGGGTGGGGCAACTGGTGACAAGTAACTTTTAAGGCCTGGCTAGTAGCTCAGGACTTGAAATGTTGAGTCCTGCATTATATATTAAAAAAGAAATTCTCCTGGTTGAATCTGCATATAAATTCACCAGGGCTGCAAATCTTGAACCCGTAAGATTTGCCTCAAACCCATGGTAGCTGCAAACCAGAACCTCATCCCCATTCCTAACATCACCATTCTGCATTTGTAAGCCTATAGCTGCACACTTCTACAGGAAAAGATGACTTAAGTCCTACTTAATAAACCAACTTTATTCTCAATATATAAATCAAAGGCTGATGCATCAATCCATATATCCAATACATTAAATCTTGCATTATTGTCACTATGAATCTACTGCAGGCCAACCGTCTGCTTTTTCCGTTCTATTTTCCCTGAACTGATATTATGAGAGACGTGTTATTGTTTGTCTGGCTCGAACATGAAAGGTGACATGAAAGCGACATCCATTCTTTTATATAGTAGCAGTCAGTCATGCTTTGAGCCTCAGCAAATTATGTCACTCCATTATGACTTAAAGAACAGAGAGAGATGGGAGGTGAGATGCATTGTGGGAAGTTCACAGTGAAGGACCTATGTGTAATATAAAGGGGCTATGTGGAAGTGAAAGTCATTCTGTAAGATGTCTGAAGATAAAGCCACACAGAAGTAATGATAGGTGAAAGAGGGCAAATTCATTTCCTGTTTGTAATTTAAAGAAAAACTCCAGTGGCTATGAGTCGATTTTATTGTAATGTTATTTTCAATAACATGTTTTTAAACTGATGCCTTCTATTTTATTTTAACAAATAAGTCTATATTTAAAACAAATTTTCCAATCCCAAGACCTCCGTCTTTCTAGGTCCCTTGTCACCTCCTCCTATGCTCAACTCCAGGACTTTACCTGAGCCTCTCCCATCCTCTGGAACTCCCTACTCCAATCTGTCTGACTTTATCCTAATGTGTCCACTTTTAGGCGATCCCTGAAAACCCATCTCTTTAGAGAAGCCTATCCTGCCTCCACCTAACAGCTGTACTTTTTTTTCTCCATCAGGTCATCCCTCACAGTTACCTTTTGGTATCTTTTGATCTTCTCTTTTAGATTGTAGGCTCTAACCTGCAGGGCCCTCTGATTCCTGTTGTATTGAATTGTATTGTAACTGTACTGTCTGTCCTCGTGTTGTATAGTGCTGTGCAAACTGTTGGTGCTATATAAATCTGTAATAATAATAATAATAATAATAATAATAATCATAATAATATACAGGGTTCACCCATGACATTAGTACTGCAGAACACCTTAACTCAAAAAAGGGAAGTCCTGCTAGTTTGCTCCCACTCCCCACCCCAGCCTGAAATTTTTTGGGGTGAAGAGGGAAGCGAGTACCAATTTTTATCAGCACCCACTCCCACTTTCAAAATCATTACCTAGGAGAGAATGATGTCCCTTTCCCTGCCCCCTCCCCTCCTGCAGTCTCCTGGAACATATTGCATGTCCCAGGAGGCTGCAAGACCATTTACAATGCTGCTCATGTGCTTACATAATGGGGAGCCGACTGTGATTCCTCAAGAAGTCACAGCCATCTTCTAAGATGGTTGGCATCAGGGACTCACAGGGGAAAGAACTGACTGTGGGAAGACAGAGCTAGACCCCATGCACTGGTAAGTACTGATGTTTAACCACTTCAATACAGGGCACTTTGACCCCTTCCTGCCCAGGATAATTTTCAGCTTTCAGTGCTGTTGCATAGTGTTGCGTGAGCGGTTCGAGCAGAGCAAAAGTTTGGTTCAAACATCACCTGTTCTGTGAACACCTGAATTTGTGTGGGCTTGGTAGGATATTTGCCTACTGAGCACCCCCCCCCTCACTGCACAGTACATTCTAAGCTCTGATTGGGCAAAGCTTTGCCCAATCAGGGCACAGTGAGTAGCTGGTTGTTAAGGAGCGGGGCCTGGAGGCCAGCCACTGTGTCCTTAACAACAGATGAGTCATAAGTTGTCAACGGGCTTCCCCGCTGACAGCTGAATGAAAAAGAAAAATTGCCAGCAATTGAAAAAAGTGAAAAAAAATGGCATGGAGGTCCTTCCAAAATTCATACCAGACCCTTATCCATGCATGCAGACTGGCAGGCCAGGAAAGTGGGGGCAAGAGAGCGCCCCCTTCTCCTGAACCATACCAAGTCACATGCCCTTAACATGGGGGGGTGCTCTGGCCCACCACCCCACAGCACCTTGTCCCCATGTTGATGGGGACAAGGGCTTCTTCTTCACAATCCTGGCCAGTGGTTGTGGGGGTCTGCGGGCAGGGGGCTTAATGGAATCTGGAAGCCCTCATTGACAAGGGGGCCCCAAGATCCTGCCCCTCCCCATGTGAATGAGTAAGGGGTACATTGTATCCCTGCTCATTCACCAAAAAAGTGTCAATAAGAAAAAAAAAACGTTTTTTGACAATTGTTTTATTAAAAAAACAAATAAATAAAAACCAATGTCCCCCAATGTAGATCCATCATCAATCACGATACCCACTGCACCGCTAGACCCGAAAAAAGATAAAAAACAATGCTCCGCTCACGAGGAAGGCTGACCGCTGAATGCCTGCTCTGCCAGGTGACAGTTCTTAAATGGGTAAGGGGCTTCCTGATTCCGATAAGCCCCATGCCTGCAGACCCCCACCACAGCTCAGGGTTGTCGGGAAGGATCCCAAAGCACCCACCCAAGTTGAGGGCATATGGTCTGGTATGGTTCGGGGGGGGGCTCGCCATGTTTTTTAAAATTTTGTCATGGGGTTGCCCTTAAAATCCATACCAGACCCAAAGGGCTTGGTATGGATTGGGGGGACACCCACGCTGCTTTTTAAAACATTTTTGTATTGCCCGCAATGGTATTTTTATTTCCACCAATTTAAATGTCATTTTTTTCTTTAGAAATGTTAAGTTTGCTGTAGCATGTTCTATACACAGTACAGATGTGCCACTTTACAGGCAGGCTAAGGGGATCCCCAGGCACTATATTTAAAGGAATGTTTCATTTTTATTGTTTAACTTTAAGCATCATCAAAATCACTGTTCCTGGGGACGTTTGATTTTTCAAATTGGGGTCCCATTGACTTCAATGGGGTTCGGGTCTGAACTTTTGCGATGTTCAAGAGTTCAGGCGCAAACCGAACTGGGGATGTTTGGCCCATCTCTGCTGTTTCACTTTGAAGGACAATTGCGTGGTCATGCAACACTGTACCCATATGACATTTTCATAATTTTTTTCACACAAATAGAGCTTTCTTTTGATGGTATTTAATCACCACTGGGTTGTTTATTTTTTGCTAAACAAATGAAAGATTTGCAAATAAATAATCTTACTTCTTCATAAATTTAGGCCAAAATATATTCTGCTACTTTTTTTATGATGAAAATATCACAAATCGGTATACATTTTTTAGTCTGTATGAAAGTTATAATATCCACAATCTATGGTATATATCTGATAATCCTAATATACTGACGGCCTTTCTTAAAGCCTGAAAACACCAGGACAGTACAAATATCCCCCAAATTACCCCTTTTTGGAAAGTAGAAAGCCCAGGCATTTAGTAAGAGGCATCGCACGTTTTTGAAGTTGTAATTTTTTTTACATACTGTCACCAGTGCACTACAGCATTATCATTTAATGGGTGTGGCAGTGATTAGGGACACTGGCTGGTGACAGTATGTAAAAAAGTATGTAAGAAAAAAAAATAAAACATATTCATTTTTTTTTCTTTTTTATTACATTTTTTCTTTTTTGTTACCATTTGTTTTTTACACAGTGACCAAAACAACACAGTAAGGGTCCTTTCACACGAGTGGATCGTTCAGGTCTGCCTGTCAGTTTTTTAGGCGGACCTGAACGGACGTTCCATTGTCCTCTATGGAGCGACGGATGTCAGCGGTGGCATGTCCGCTGACATCCAATCCACTTCGATCTGCTAAACACAGACGGAAGGAATCCTATTTTCCATCCATCTGGCGGATTGGATAGGATGAAAACAGACAGGCGAACTGTGTTCATCCGATTCCCCCATAGAGGAGAATGGAGCTCTGACAGGTCCGTTTCTGCACGGAGTGCAAAGACGGTCCTTTCATCCTCCGGCTCAGCAGGGATCAACGAATGGATCCCCGCTGAGCAGCGGAGCCCGTCCGCTAGCGTGAAAGGACCCTAACATTGTACTACTGAATTTCACTGATATAAGCATCTATGTTTACTGAATGAAACTGATTAATTCAGTGTGTTTTGTTGTGATTAGCTGTGATTGGCCACAGATAATCACATGGTACAGAAGAGCTGTGATTGACAGGATAAAGACAGCATTAAAAACACCCTAAAGACTCGTTTTTCAAATTTTAGACACGTTCAGGTGCGTCAAGCATTTGAACATTTATTCATTTAATTGCCAGAATTTTAATTTATTCTGGCCATTGCTTGAGGTGATTATAGCCATATTAGTGCAATTGTGCCAGAGAAAATTGAGTACTGTCCATGATACTTTTTTATTTGCACTAACAAAAAATTTTTCAGGACAAGCTTTCGGGGTATCTCCCCTTCTTCAAGGTCCAAGCAGTACTGGAGATACACCGAAAGCTTGTCCTGAAAAATTTTATGTTAGTGCAAATAAAAAAAATAAAAAAAGTATCACGGACAGTACTCAATTTTTTCTGGCCATTGAAATGAATAAACACTCAAAGGCTAAATGGACATAGAGTTTAAGCATTTACACACATTTCAGTGCGTCGGGTGCTTTTTCTGCCTTTTGTTTCTCTCCTGAAGGCGATTTTTTGTTGCGTTCAGATGCCCCTAAACACCCCTGCCCCTAAACTCCTTTAACATCCTATGTGTACATGGGCACATAGGCTAACACAGAGGGGTGTTTAGAGGCAGAAAAAAAAAACATTAAACGCTTGTAAAATGGGCGTTTGACAGCTGCAGTGTGCATGAGACCTTATTCCCATGGTATAAAGTTTCTTGAAATAAAAAAAAAGCATGTGAAACTTCTCAGGCACCTCAGCAATGTTATAGTTTGTCTCAACCACACTTACTACATAAGCTATTTAGGAAAAGCAAGGTTGCAGAGGTTTCTGGTGTCCATGAGGAGATGTGCAACTTGCCTGCCTTGGTCAGTGGTTGCCTCTTGCTAAGGAATTTTCAAAGTATATTTATCCTTTGAAAAGAGTTTGGGGGGATTTTAGTTTTAAAAGTTGTGGATTCAGTAGGGAAGAGATGCGGGCAGTAGCTGTGTTTGAATGGTACTTCCTTCATGCTCTACATACTGCATTTGAAATGAGGAGAAAGGCAGAGGTAGAACAAGACTTACTGGAAGAGCAACTTGCAGCAGAAAACATGTGTTTGCAAGATACTGGAAGCAAGGGAAGCAAAGAGATTTAGTAAGTAGGGCACTCAAGATAAAACCTGCTGTGGCTTTGAAGTGTGTTCAGACCACAGTGAGTAAAGCTTAAGATTTAAATGAGCAGTGTGCAACCCAACAAGTCTAATGATTCCTTAACACAGGACAAAGGCCTAAAGCCTGTACGTGGAAATAGGACACGTGTCACTGTTACTTCCCGTAAGCGAGAAGCTATGAATCTGGTCAACTCAAAAAAGATGGCCGAAATGAATTAGATGAAAGAAAGGTGAGACCTATGACCTTCTGGGGACTTACTTAAGGTGGGGGGGTCCATTGAGAGCAAATAGATGAGATGGGACTCCTAACCCAGCTTTGCTGAAGAGGTGGAAGCAAGTGGCTGGGAACAGTAAATTCAGTCACATTAGATGTTTTTGTTGTCAACGACTGGGGCACATTGCTAGAGAGTGCCAAGCTGTGAAGACTGACCATCAGCAGCGTCAACAGGTTTATTATTTCCGCTGGAAACCTATGCCTTTCCGTGAGAGTGTTACAAGGCAACAGTTGGCACCCTATAATGGTTTCACTCTCAGAAATGAGCAGATAGAGAAATGAGAGCAGTGAACTACATATGTGTTTTGGAACAATTGGAAGGAACATATAATCTGTGTTGTCTTACTATCTTTTAAAGTAATGTAGCACCTTCTACTTTAGATAGGTGCTAGAAGTAGGTTTTTTTTGAGAGTACAGGAAAATTTAAGCAGGCTTAGCTGGAAGCTAGGCCTGTTTGTTTTGATCTGTGTGGGCTGGGAGTGGCCTAGGGCAGCAACAGGTGATTCACATGCAGCATCATTTTTCTGTCACCTCCTTCCTGCTTCTAGAGGATTCTAGAAGGGAGGTGGGGGAGAGGACTGGAGTGGCATGGAGTGTCTCAGGGAGCCCTGACCAATCCCCAACTTGGATTGGCAGGGGGCAGGCCTCCTTGATATACTCAGGGTCAGCCCTGCTGGACAAGGCATGTTTGGGTGGAGAAGCTGAAGATGGAGTAGTGTGGAGGTTGTCGTGGTCAGGGGAGCTCCCAGTCTGGGGGGGGTGACCCTGAGCCTGGAGAGCTTGGGTGCTGCCAGAAGGTATGAGATTCTGGTGGCAGGCACAAGGGTGAGTGGAGAGACAACAAGAGAGAACACTATCTGGGAGAGATCTTCAGGGAGAAACTTCAAGAGTCGGTGAGCAACATACCCATGGTGAACTGTTGGGGCAGGCTGGAGCAGTTTGGAGTCAGAGAGACAATCTGGGAAGGATGCAAGATACAGTGGGGAACCTCTATGTTGCTGTGGCAGTGAGACAGGTCAGTGCAGCTGGAGGAGCTGATGGGGCCCGGAAAAAGATGGTCTGCGAGTAATAGTCCATCCAACTTCTAACTAGCACAGCAATTTGCTACATAGGGGATTAGCACCCCTTACCTGTCACAGGTGGTCCAGAGACTGAGCTAAAACTACAGCTGTTCTCATTCGGTGCTAGCTAGGTGCAGGCCTAGTAATTATCCCTCTAGGCAAGAAACTTAAGGACTGTGCAGGAGTGAGGAGAAGTAGCAAGTGGAACTCAGCAAGTGTCAGTGCTGGAGGAAGATGGAGATGTATATAGGTTGGAGTGTATAGAGGTGCCGGTTAAGTTGTAAAGATTCTTGGGCATCTCATCATCAACCCACCCTATCCAGGTTTCCCCCTTAATAAAACAAACAAACAAAACTCCGGCCAGTGACTTTGAGTGTGTGGATGAAGGTGATTGAGGGCAGTGTAATCAGGTGAATCACAACTTTCAGCCACTCCCAAAGGAGACCATGGCTACAGTAGTAAACGTCAAGACATGGAGCAAGCAGAACAGATGACCAAGACAGATAAGATGAGATGAGAGCATAAGGAATATGCAGATGACTGACTGATGATGTCTGAATTAGAGTAGACTTTCATCTGTGTTTCCTTATGGCCTGGAGGACTAAGGACTTTCATATGGATTTTTACTTCTATTTATATTATACAGACTGCCACGCACATTGCTATCCCTGCTTAAAAGTCTGATCGTACAGAACATACGGGGGTCAAAAGGGGATCTTTTTCCTCCCATGTACTATACGGGGGGGTTATATCACCTTTTTCGGACAAAGAGCTGCTGAGAAATGTTAAGTTTCCTATTTTTCCTATATTATGCTACAAAAATTAAGAGATGGAATCAATTGATATGGCTATTTTTTAGCAAATTTTTTAGCAAATTTAATAGCATAAATATATGGAATGCCATGTTTAGGACCATGTATTGTTTTTAGAAGCTAGGCTTCTCCTATCCATATGCTAATGAAGTCATTGGACTGGTTCCTGGAGCTCATGCAACAGGAAGTGATGTTGGCAGGAAGTACGGGGAGTAAACAAAGGACTTGAACACAGCCATGTGCTGGACAGAAAGGAATTGCTAATTTATGACAGGACTCCAAGAAACAAGGAGCAGCCTTGAGAGATCCAGGATAATGAAGACAACTCCATCACCAGGAAGAACCAAGTTAAGCAACAAGTTAAGAGTATACCTATCACAAACACTGTCAATGCTCATTTGCTAAAAAGCATAGATAGCTTGTGCATGTGTAAACTGTATCCATATCTTGCGATCAGTATATTGTGTATACTTTTTCTAAAAATTGTATGTAATTTGTGTGAGCACTTTTGTGAAGTAAAGCACACTAATACACTACAGAGGTTTTATTGCTTTCTTGCTTTACTGCAAAGTGACCTTAAAAGACACAGCAAAACAGTTTCAACCTTAAGCTCATCCCTATGCAAGGGTACTTGACACTAAGTGACATCCAGGGGAGGACAGAGAAATTTTGACCTAGGAGGAAAGCACACCCAAATATACTTGCCATGATAGGAACCATTTTATTGTGAGCTAAAGAGAGTGCACCATCCATTATGTGTGCCAGAGTACTGCAGTAATTGATGGCTATGATGGGTGTTTTCCTAAAGATCACATCTTACTGTAACATAATGCTCACATATACACTCAATGGCCACTTTATCAGGTACACCTTGCTAGTACCTACTTGGACCCCATTTTGCCTTCAGAACTGCCTTACTTCTTTGTGGCATGATTTAACAAGGTGCTGGAAACATTCCTCAGAGATGTTGGTCCATATTGACATGATAGCATCACGCAGCTGCTGCAGATTTGTTGGCTGCACATCCATGATGCGAATCTCCCATTCCACCACATCCCAAAGGTACTCTATTGGATTGAGATCTGGTGATTGTGGAGGCCATTGGAGTATAGTGACCTAATTGTCATGTTCAAGAAACCATTTTGAGATGATTTAAGCTTTGTGGCATGGTGCATTATCCTGTTAGAAGTAGCCATCAGAAGATGGGTACACTGTAGTCATAAAGGTCAGCAACAATACTCAGGTAGACTGTGGTGTTGTTTACGCCAAATTCTGACCCTACCATCTGAATGACGCAGCTGAAATGGAGACTCATCAGACTATTCAGAGGTGGTATTCTGCATACCTTGGTTGTAACAAGTGTTTATTAGAGTTACTGTTGTCTTTCTAACATCTCAAACCAGTCTGCCCATTTTCCTCTGACCTCTGACATCAACAAGTCATTTTCCTCCACACAACTGTCGCTCACTGGATATTTTCTCTTTTTCAGACCATTCTCTGTAAACCTTAGAGATGGTTGTACATGAAAATCCCAGTAGATCAGCAGTTTTTGAAATGCTCAGACCAGCCTGTCTGGCACTAACAACCATGCCACATTCAAGTCACTTAAATCCCCTTTCTTCCCCATTCTGATGCTCAGTTTGAACTTCAGCAAGTCGTGTTCACCACGTCTAGATGCCTGAATACATTGAGTTGCTGCTTTGTGATTGGCTGAATAACAATTTGTGCTACCAAGCAATTGAACAGGTTTACCTAATAAAGTGGCCGGTGTGTATACATCCTAACAATAGTGGATTGTGAGGGATACATTGCATATGAAGAAGTATTTTATGAGCCCGATAAAATGACTGCACTCTGGAAAAATGACATGGACATATTTAAAATGAGAAATAAAATACCACAGCATCATCACAGATATCTTCTAATCATTCAGCTTTAAAAAATAAGCACAAAGTGTTTCACATTTTTTTATTCTTGCAGCAATGAATGTCTGTGCCGCTCTCAGCATTCCATCACATAATATCTCAGAGCCACAAAAGAAGTTGATGCTGGAAGACTTTTCTCTGTGAACACATGGGGCAGACACAATGCCCAGCAACTATCGCTGATATATGCTGTATATTACATATACAGTATATTATTTGTACTGGCCTGGGGGCAAATGTCCACCTGCCTTCTATCCGAGTATTACCCCAGTGGTATCAACCAGGAGGTAACTAGTAAACAATAACTTCTATAAATAGGTGTAGCAGTGTCCCCAACCCCTAGAGACCTAGTGGTGACCTTCAGAGTCAGGGAGAGCTGACATTCTTCCTTGAAGTGTGGGTTACTTGGCATGGTGGGTGCAATGCAAACTGGAAACATGGGCGTCAGTCACTTTTTGAATGCAAGAAAAGAGATTTATTGTCTCTTAAACAGGACTGGTGGAAAGATGGTTAGGGCCAGGACACCCTTAGGCAGATGCAATAGCAATTGGCAGACTCAGAGACAAAAATGATAGGCAGACAGCTATACAGGTGGAGGTCCTTTAAGCTGGATGCAGCACATGTATTTGTAGAACTGCTGTCTCCTATCACAACTGAACGTTCAACTGTCAGTAGAGATCTGTACACGGAACTCACAGTATCCCGTTATAGATCTTCTCTCACATCCCACAGTATCCTACTGTAGATCTTTACTCACTGAGCTCCTGGTCTCCAACTAGACTTCAAGATCCAAATTGTCACTGGATCCCCACAGCTAACCTGCTGAATAATCCTCAAGCGTCACCCCTGCTAACCTGCTGGGTCCCTGGCTTGGCACTCTACTGACGCTTTCCCACTTATTCGCTGTCCCTGGCTGATGAAAAGGCTGCTTTGGTTCTTCTTCAGGCTTCCATACACTGGCCTCTGATAACAGGAGTGATTGTCCCTTGGTGGCAACTGTTTCCTTTTACCTCTGGCATTGATCCTCAGTTGCCCCTGGCGACAGGAGTGGTTGTCCCTGGTGGCAACTGTTTCTCTTTCGCCACTGGCAATGATTCGGTTCCCCTATCCTCTGCAACTTAGTTGGGCTCCAAGCCTGAAGCCCCAACCCCGCGCTGCTTCTGTCAAACCTGGATAGGCCTCATACAGGCTAGCAGCCAGGTGCTCTCGGGATAGGCCTCAGGCTTTTGGCCTAGCAACCTGGAGCCTTGTAGCACACGTCCACCCAGACAGCCATCCAGGTGGCACAGAACCCCGATCACTTGACTCCTTCCGAATAAATAGGCTCTCCCAGCAGGCCAAAGAGCCAAAGAACACCCCTGCCAATTGGCTGAGACAACCTATCCACTCCTAGTCTGAATTCACTATGTCCTTATCATTCTAATGCCACCGGCAACAATGCCACCTAGTGGCAGAAGAAGAGAAGAGAGATGCATTAAATCCAGAGTTAGGGAAAAGTCAGTGGATCCCCCATAACCGTTAGCCAGGCTAGTTACCACCTAGCAAGCTAAATTTGTTAGCAACCCTGCCTAAGACCAGGGTGCTACATCAGTATATAATTTAATTCATTAAAAGAAAACTGTTGTACTAATATGCAGTTAATGCATGATAAAAATCCACGTTGAGACAATGACTATAACATGTGAACAAGGTACAGGAAACAGCAGTAAGCCAAATGAGGATTTTGTAAAAGAAGTTAAATGTGCTAACTGATATGGGGCGTGGCTTGGCATGCAGCATGGATGGCAGCCAGATAGAAGAGATCCGCTGATCTTTGGGCTTTCCGACAACATCTTTCACCGTGCAATGAGCCGACTCACCCACTACAAGCAAGATGGCACAGCCTTATGATGACAATGAATACAGTGAGGAGACAGTCTACATACGAGGAAATGGTTAGAGACACTGCCTCATCTGAGCATTCCCTTACTCTCACAGCTATGATGGACATAGCAGCAGACATTAAAAACATGTTTTCCTCCACCATCACAGAGTTGGAGGCAAACATTTTCTCCCTGTCTGAAAAGCTGGAGGGGGCAGAGAGAGTGGGGAACAGGAGGGATAGAGCCGTCACTCGCCTGGAGAGAGTCACAGACTCCCACTCAGCACATCTCATAGACATAAACCTCCATTTAGAGGACTTGGACAATAGAGGAAGAAGGCACAATATTAGGGTGTGGGGCATTCCTGAGACAGTAGAACAAAATGATATCACTGGGGTCCTGCAATCTGTGTTCAATAACCTACTGGAATGCCAGATAGACACACACATTGACTTTGAAAGGGCACATAGAGCATTGAGGGCCAGACCAGCGGATTTTGCACCCCCAGGGATATTATTTGTTGCCTTCCCAACTTTTCCCTTAAAAAGGAAATAATGGCAAAAGCCCGCAAGAATGGCTATATTCTGTTTAATGAAAGTGAAATAAACGTGTTCCAAGACTTGTCCCCGATCACCCTGAATAATCGCAGGGAATTGCAACCCCTGCTGGCGATACTCCCCAAGCAAAGCATCGCCTATAGATGGAAGTTTCCCTTTGCTCTAAATGTGACCTTCCAGGGCAAACAACTATTCCTGCACGCTCCGAGTGATCTCCAGGCTTTTTGTGACGATATCCAAATACCACTCGTGGAGCTGCCGGATTGGATAGGGAATTCCGCACTCCGCCAACAAACCACAATCCACCAGCTTCTTCTCTCTAGACTCCAACCAAACCCCACACCAAGAAGGGGAAATACAACAAGCCTTCTTCTTTGGGCCTATATGCCACCCTGAGGAGCTCTAAGACTTCAAGAGCCCTTGAGAAAGACATGACCCAGGATTGAGAGGCCCTAGCATAGGCCCTAGCATAGGCCAATACACCTTACCCTCTTTTTTTCCCAAGGGGTCCTTTAGATGGCGAATAAGCCAACTACTGTATGTCTCATATCCTGGCATATGACATTACTTTGAAAGGGACACAATCCCCCTGGTCACTCTATGCTGGGTATAGATAACCCCCTTTTGCTGAATAGTTCAAATTTTCACACTGATGCCTTCAAAGGGAATCTAGCCCAGGCTGATTGACAATTCACGCTGACTTATCTAAGGACTGCTTTATAGCTCTGAACTGCCTTGGCCACCCATCTTATCACCCTCTCTGAACTTTGGCCCCGAATGCCTCAGGAAACCAATTTTTTGCATTATGGTCACTATCTTGATCTCCTGGTGACTACGGTTGATGTAGTCTCTGACCTTTAAGCCCAGGATACATTATTGTACATTTATAAATGAGGGTTGTTTATCCTAAGATGACCATCCCTAACATAGTTCTTTATTGGACTGCCCTGACCAGGAGGCACGGTGATAACATAAGCAACAGGAAATACCTTATATGAATATCTAACTTTAATTCTACCTAAACAAAACAGTTGATCCTTATGCCTTATTTAGAGTTTAAACCTTTGATTTAGGGGTTATATGTTACCAATTGCTTAATTTGTTGAATCAATGGAGGCAGGGGTTGAGTTCACATACTCTTCTGAATTGTACCCTCCTAGTCACTTCAACCCCAGAAAGATTTCCCTCTTTATGATCAGAGAATGATTCTGCACTGCGTCGCTTTGACTGATAATTGCACAGTCATACGATGTTGTACCCAAACAAAATTGACATCTTTTTTTCCCACAAGTAGAGCTTTCTTTTGGTGGTATTTGATCACCTTTATATATTTTTTGCACTATAAACAAAGAGCAACAATTTTGCAAAAAAAAACAATATTTCTTACTTTTTGCTAAAATACATATCCCCAAAGAAAATCTAAAAAAAACAAATTTATTCATCAGTTTTGGCCGACATATATTCTTCCTCATATTTTTGGTAAAAAAAAAATCACAATTGGCGTATATTGACTGGTTTGCGCAAAAGTTGCCACATTTATGAACAATGAGAATTCATTTACTGTTCTTTTTTTAATAGTAATGGCGGCGATCTGCGATTTTTAGCGGGACTGCGACATTGTGGCAGACATGTCGGACCATTTTGACACTTTTTGGGACCATTGGTATTTATACAGCGATCAGTGCTATGAAAATGCACTGATTACTGTGTACATGTAACTGGCAGGGAAGGGGTTAGCACTAGGGGGCAATCAAAGGGTTAACTGTGTTCCCTGGGATGTGTTACTAATTGTATGGGGGCTGGGCTGATGGGGGGAGGAGAGTGATCGCAGCTCCCATACACAGGGAGCATACGATCACACTCCTTCCCCCCTGACAGAACAGAGATCCGCTTGTTTACATTAGCGGTCCACGTTCTGTCACTGTGGGGGAGCGATTGTGGGTAGCCGGTGGACATTGAGTCCGCCCTATCCACTCCCTGGCTCCCCCGCTACACAGTGAGTGCATGCACCTCCGGCGCCCACAATGCTCGATCTCGCAGCTGCCGTCAGGTGACGCTGTTTCGCGTTATTGAGCCAGACTGTCGGCAGGCGGTCGGGAACCAGCTAGAGAGTATCGTACTTGTTAGTTATACATTTAATGTTAATTTTTCTTGCTTTTGATAGGAGCCAGGGGAGATATGGTGAGGCTTTTTTGATACTGTGGATATCTTTGTTTTTGTTTCTATATTTGAACATTAAAGCCTACAACATCCATACTCGATCCTCCCATTCCCCCCATCAGTGGATACTTTGTGATCAACACCATGATTTACTCATCTCTGGGCAGGAGCCCAACCGTGATCTCGCATAATGTGCAGGGATTGAATATACCCCAAAAAAGGGTGCAACGTTTACGTGAGCTTGGGAAGGAGAGGCCGGCCTTAGTTTATCTGTAAGAGATGCATTTTAGAACCAACTCAATACCAAAATTGAGAAACCAGTTTTTCACTAAAGCCTTTCATGCCACCAATCTGGAGGCAAAGACAAAAGGTGTTTCCATCCTGATAGGTAAGTATTTTGGATTTGAACTCGCTCAACAACTTGTGGAATCTGAGGGCTGGTATCTCTTTCACAAAGGGGAAATTGGGTCATCTATGCCTATTACGCTTGCAAATGTGTACTTTCCCAATACTGAACATATTTCTTTCTGTCGTAGGATGATTGATGCTCTCACTGGATTTGCCTCTGGGTGCATTATCCTTGGGTGGCTTTCAATATCCCCTTGGATACTCTCCAGGATACACCCAATGGCAAATCAGCTGTTGCTTTTCACCTGCTTAGAAGGATCAGAGTAATGTTGAATTCATTAACGCTGCTTGATTTGTGGCTTATGACTAATCCACAAGGAAGAGATTACACCTATTTTTCTAAAACGCACAACAAATATTCCTGAATAGATTACATTTTATCTCACAGAGAGATCTACCCTGCTTAAAACAGGCACACATAAGAACACAGTCAGTTTACGACCATGCACCCACCTCCATGTCATTGCACCAAAGGGAAAAGCCCACGGAACCATGCATGTGGCAATTAAATTCAAATCTGCTGACTGACCCCTTGATGCTGAAACTAATTTTTGATACAATAACTACATACTTCTGAGAAAACGCTACTGATAATGTCTCCCCTCTTTCCATTTGGGAGGCCCACAAATGTGTAGTACAAGGGAAATTAATTAGTATAGTTTAACACAAAAAGAAAGAATCAGACAAAGAGCTACAAACCTTGCTAGACAAAACCTCACAACTGGAAACACAACATAAAAGATTGGTGGCAGTGCAATCTTTTATTGGCACGTAAAGAACTACAATCTAAACTAGCAAAAACAAGGGCCAGGGATAAATCCAAGGCAAATACCAAGCTCTACTTACTGGCCAGCTGCGACTAACCAAATTAACCTGTGTAACAGTATGCGTTTAAAAACAGGGGTTTAGTTACACAAATTTGCAAATGCATGTGTAAGCTACAGGCCCCGCCAAGGCACCCTGTGATCTGTAGTCCTATCTCTGACTTGTAAGACACTCTACAGTGGAAGCACATGCATTTAATAAGATAGGTGAAGGCAGATGGTCTGGAGGGGGCCCCACCCCTCCTTAAAGGTGCAGGGGCACATTAAACACCCAGCCGGGATAACGGAACACCCGCCCGGTTGTAATTTTGCTATACGCTGGGCGGGAAATGGTTAAAGTATGACAAGACCAACGGAACTGGAACCTGAAATCATTTTCTTGGTTTGGCCGGGCAGCATTGGTGAAGATGACAATTCTTACCAGAGTCCTATACCTTTTCCACAACTTTTCAATTCTTTTCCCAAAAGATTCTTCTCCCAACTCAAATCAATAATACACAATTTCATATGGTCAGGTAAGAGGCGACGCATCAGCCTACTGGCCTTGTCCAAACCAAAAATGCTTGGGGGTATAAATTTACCAGATTTCAAACACTACTATTACGTGACCCACCAAATTCGCATCCTAGACTGGAACTGCCATGCAAACTCCAAAAACTGGGTTAGAGTTGAGGGAATGCAGACTAAGCAGGGCCGTCTTTAAGGCAGGGCAAAAGGGCCAGCTGCCCTGGGCCATGTCATTGTTGTGGGGCCCAAAGCAGCTGCCTCATACTTGCCAACTATCCTGGTTTAACCACTTCAGCCCCGGAAGGATTTCCCCCTTTAGGACCAGAGCCCTTTTTGCGATTCGGCACTGCGTCACTTTAACTGAAAATTGCGCGGTCGTGCGACGTTGTACCCAAACAAAATTTGCGTCCTTTTTTTCTCACAAATAGAGCTTTCTTTTGGTGGTATTTGATCACCGCTGCATCATTTCTGATCGCCGTTATAAACAAAAGAAGAGCGACAATTTTGCAAAAAAACTCAAATTTCTTACTTTTTGCTAAAATACAAATCCAAAAAAAAAATATAAAAAAACATTTTTTTTCATCGGTTTTACCGATTTATATTCTTCCTCATATTTGTGATAAAAAAAATCGCAATCAGCGTTTATTGATTGGTTTGCGCAAAAGTGGTCACGTTTACGGATGATGAGAATTAATTTCTGGGGTTTTTATTTTTTTTTATTTTTTACTAGTAATGGCGGTGATCTGTGATTTTTAGTGGTACTGCGATATTTCAGCGGACATGTCGGAACATTTTGACACTTTTTTGGGACCATTGGCATTTATACAGCGATCAGTGCTATAAAAATGCACTGATTACTGTGTAAATACCATTGGCAGTGAAGGGGTTAACCTGCAGGGGGCGCTCTAAGGGTTAACTGTGTTCTCTGGGCGTGTTCTAACTGTATTTGGGCTGCCCTAACAGGGGAAGGGAAGTGATCACAGTTTCCACGTAGAGGAAGGCTGTGATCACAGCCCTTCCCCCCTCACAGAACGGAGGTCCGTGTTTACTTACACGGACCTCCGTTCTTTCACTCTGGGGGGGCATCGCGGGTGGCCAGCGGAGATCGAATCTGCCGCACCCGCTCCCTGGCCCTCCCCGGGCGCGATCTCGCAGCCGCCGTCATATGACGGCGATTTGCGCAGAGGAGCCACTCTGTCGCCGTCAATTGCCGACCAGCGGTCGGCAAGCGGTTAAATTCCCTTGTTCCTTGAAGTTTTAGAACTGTGCTGTGTCCCTATATCTAAGTGCTGTTACTAAAGCTGGCCAACTCTGCCCTATTGTTGTGTACAGATGACTCACCTGCAGACCCTATGTTTACATGTAAATAACCGGCATTGATATGTAAATAGGGGCAACATTCATATGTAAATAGTGGTGGCCAGCTGCACTGATATGTAAACAAAGGTGGCATTCATATGTATATCATGCCCCCCTGAGGTCATATTGGCCATCACCTATACTGGATGCTGCCCACTGGGGAAACAAAGGCATGCTTGAAAGCCCAAAGCAGATGCATGAGGGTGTCATTAATAATTTATGCCACTGCTGTGTATCTGCTGAAGGTCAGCACATTTCTGTGGTGTCAGGAAAGCGGCTTTGCGCTCCCCAGTCCATGGTGTACAGGCAGTGAGGAGATGATGTGCTGTAACCTCTAGCAACCAGTCTGAGGGCAGTATTGATGTGCAGTAACCTATAGCAACCAATCTGTGAGCAGTATTGATGTACAGTAATCTCTAGCAACCAAACAAGCAGAAATCATGTGCTGTAACCTCTAGCAACCAGACAGTAAGCGGCAATGATATGCTGTAACCTCTGGCAACCAATCGAAATCACAGCTGATCTGATTCAGTAAATTGATTTTGAGTGTAGTTGCTATTTATTGTGTGTCTCGGAGCAGATGGAGAGTGAAATTGCATGGGGGGGGCCCAAGAAAGTATTTGCCCAGGGTCCAATTAATATTAAAGATGGCCCTGAGACAAAGACACCTTTACGGTCCTTGCTGTGGCTTCCCAAGAATGCGTGCCCTCCCACCCTCAATTCTCACCCTACCATTGGACCAACATTACAAATTCTCCATATAGTAGATCAAAAATATGGTCTTGCTTCTTCTCCTGGCCCACTGACCCCACTAATACATAACCTGGAGACCAAACTACTGTATTATTTCCACATAAAGATGACACAACTTCCCTAGTGGTACACCATTGCATAGACAATGGAAGACTTAAACCTTTTGAGCAACTCAGGAGCGAACTCCAAGCCAAACACTTCACATATTGGCAGTACTTACAGCTTCATAACTATGTACTTTATGAGAAAGCTGAAACACTTAGAACAACTTTGCCTGACAGGGGAACACATAGAAAAAAAACTTCCTTGCTGTATAATTGGTTCAATTCAACTCAGGAAATCCCACTAATAACCATAGGAGGCAATGGGAAGTGGCCTTCAAAACAAACTTCACGGATGATCATTGGCTAAACGCCTGTATTTGGCCCACAAATGCTCTATCAGTGTTAACCTTGAAGAGACATCTTATAAACCTCTGACCAGCTGGTATTTCACACCAGCCACATTACATACTTGGTACCCTAACTCAACAGAAGCATGTTGGCGGTGTGACAAAGACACTGGCACCATGATACATATTTGGTGGGAGTGTCTCCTCTTGCAGGACCTTTGGAATGCTGCCTACTACACATATCTAACTATACATTAAGCAGATATAAAAAAATCACCTGGTCGCCATTTATTGAATGCGGTAAAATCCATCATCCTGAGGCACTGGAAAACCACACATACCCCCATGAGATAAACAAACTGGAAGAGATAGCCGCTGTCACTTCTGAACGTACAGAAAGTTTCCACAAACTGTGGAGGCCCTGGTTTCTTTTCAAATTCTCTAATTCTTTTGAAAGGATGTGAGATGGTTGAATAGTTTTTGAAAATCTTTAACTGGTCTTGCTGCCTCGAGAGACAACCTCTTTGGACACGTTTAGATGTCTGAGTAATTTTTCCATGACAGCTGTTCATTTGACCATATGATTTTAGCTGATTTATATATTAAACTATGCAAGATTAAGTTGTGTCTTACTGCCTACCTTTCTCTCCTTGCCTATTTGTCCCCGGACTAAGGTCCTCCTTCCAATACCCTATTCCCCTTTCTAATGATTATCCCTATTCCTACTACTATTGCTGCCTATTCTTTGTATTATCCTTATAGAAAAAGTTGTTTCAAAATGAATGTCAAATGAGTCAACATATTGTCTTCCATATTATCTTGACTGATTGCCTGACTCTACTTAATGTAAGGTTAATTGCCCGGGCTACGGACATTGTGGTCCAGACTTAACAGATAACATGTAACTTGATTGTATTGCTGCAGTACTTTTTTCTTCTACTTTCTTATTGCCTAATAAAACTTATTGGAAAAAAAAATGTGCTAACTGATTATACCAAGGAGTTTCAGTCATCATTTTAAATTTTTGTACTGGCTTCTGATTTCATTCTAAAGACTCTATAGCTGGCCATAGAAGGATTAAAATGTGTCTGGTCAGGGACAGGCCAAATTTTGATCGGTGTGTGATCATTCCTGCTGGACAAAATTCCATTGTTAGATTGAGTTCTGTAAAACGGACAAGTTGGAAAACTTTTGTTAATTAGCGTCTTGAGCCAATCAGATGCAGCCGCTGATCAGTGTATTCTGGTAGCCATGGGTTCTGCTGTCAGAATACCATTTCCTGGCAGGGGGGAAATGCTATGTACTTTGCTATGTAGTTGGAGGAATCCATTTGTTTTTTTCTCATTTTGAGAAACATCAATTTCTCTGAAAAACTCTAAAATTCCAATTTCTCTACTCATTGAATGATATGGTATTTGAATCTGAAAGCAGGCCCTCTAAAATAGAGTTTAGGTGATCCAAAAATGAGCAAGAGCAGGCCCTAAATGTTCTATTGACCGTTGATCAACTCCATTCAGCATTGATCACTTGGACTCTCCTTGGAGTTCCAACTCTGAGGAAATCTTTTTGGGACTGCTTAGGTGATAATGCTTCAAGATTGGTAATCTCCAAACTTTCTAAACAAGGGGCCAGTTTACTGCCATTTAGACTTTAGGGGGGGTGGACTGTGCCCAGTGGGAGTAAACAATGTCCCATCTTTGGTATTAGGGGGAGGAATAGTGCCCCATTGTTGGTGTTAGTAAGAGGAATAGTGCCCATGTGCTGGTGGCAGTGGGGGGAATATTTCCTGATTGTTGGCCTTAGTGGAGGGAATGCTGTCCTATTAATGACCTGATAATGCTTCAAGGGCTGGATAAAGGCAATCAAATGGGCACATCCGGCCCCCTGCCTGCAGTTTGGAGACTGCTACCAGTTAAAGCAACCATTTAGATATCAGTTTAAGTCTATTGCAGTAGCAAAAAAGCAGTGGATCAGGTCTGATTGCTTCGACCAGTCTAGTATTGCTTTAGCATTGCCTTTCATAGTTCTCTGGTCTGCAAACCACTTTAAATCAAATCACAACTGTGGTGGACCACATATGCCAACCTCCATGTCTTACAGTGTAAACATCATTACCTGGCAAATTATTTCCTGATCGTTTTTTGCTCTCCTCTCATTTGATAGGAGGCACTCTTGTCATAAACTCTACCCTATATTAGCAAGAATTATATAATGTACTTATTGCCTTCTTGACTGTGTTCTGTGCTGGTATTTGCAGCAAATCTTGCAAAAAAGTGAACAAAGCTAACTTAGAGCCACCTTGCAATTGCAATGAGATTAGTAGACTACAGTACACAATGACATTGCTCTGCAGAAAGCATGAATGACTGCCATCTGCTACTGACCTCTTGAACCCCACATGGGTCTCTATGTCTGCAATTTGATAGCTTGATGGTGTCTTTTTTCTTTCAGGGCCCCAGTACAGCAGCATATACTATATAAGCAATATGTCCAACCTTGCATCATGAGCAAAGTGCGGTAATCAACTAGTTTTAGGTTTACTGTAATAGTTCTATGAGACTAGTTTAAATTGGTAGCTATGGTTTACTACTAGAGCTGAGTGAACCTGAACTGTAAAGTTTGAGTCCGTACCGAACTTTGGGGCGTCCGTGACCCGGATGCGAACCCGGACATTTGATAAAAGTTCGGGTTCTGGGTTCAGGTATTTGATCCAGCCTGTTGAATAGCTACAGGGCAGCCAATCAAAAAGTGTTTCACTGGTTTGCCCTTAGAAGCCATCACAGCCATGCCTACTAATGGCATGGCTGTGATTGGCCAGTGCATCATGTGACCCAGCCTTTGTATAAGCTGGAGTCAGGTAGTGCTGCATGCCACATGCTCTCAGGCTAGTTTAATAACATATCATCCTTTATTACAGAACGATCTGACTGGACTAGGTAGAGTCTACTGCTTAGAGGGACAGATTATTGTTCTAAAATCATCTCCTATTTCTATAGGGTCAGGTTCCTACTGTTGCTGTAAGGGACAGATTATTGTTCTAAAATCATCGCCTACTTCTATAGGGTCAGGTACCTGCTGTTGCTGTAAGGGACAGATTATTGTTCTAAAATCATTGCCTACTCCTATAGGGTCAGGTTCCTGCTGTTGCTGTAAGGGACAGATTATTGTTCTAAAATCATTTTACTTCCTTTTGCAGCCCTCTAGCACTTTCCAGGACTTTTTTACAGTCATTTTTGTGCCGAAAAGTTTGGGTCCCCATTGACTTCAATGGGGTTCTGGGTTCAGGGTCAAGTTCGGTACCGAACCCAAACTTTTTTGCAAAGTTCGGCCCAACCCACCGAACCCGAACATCCAGGTGTTCGCTCAACTCTATTTACTACACTTTGCATAACCAGCTTTGATCTTTTCAATGTCTTATGGAATACGCCTTACAGACTTCCTTTCCTTCCGTTAGTATTAACAGACAGTGAAAGCCTTTATTTTCAAGTCAAACTGATTTAATCCAGAAGGGACATTAATACTTTCATCCAAATCTTTTCTACGGCTGCAATCATATGATTCTGTTCCCATATCATCAAGGAGATGCAGTTCAACAACACCTTAAGAGCCAAAGCTCATCTAAACTTGCTTTAATCTATTCCCTGAATGCCAGCAATTACAGAGTGAATGTTGGGGAATGGAGACTGTCATTTTCCCAACCAACAAAAGATCTTGCCGAGCAGTCATAAAACCTCAACTAGCCCATAGAGGAAATATAACTTTCTGAAAAGTCCCTTAGTTAATTTATCTGCCACTTATCTCTGGCAGATGCCCATTCTCAATAAAAGAGCTTATTTTTTGCCTGTTTCAAGCAGAAAGCTGTTCTTGTCTGTCATACCAGTCAATCTATTGCTTTGGCTTTGTGGTGAACCCAATTTATTGTGTTTGAAGAAATTTCCCACTACAACAATAAAACATTTGATCATAGTTCTTGTAGGATACGAACATAACACCTCACCAGCTGTGCTAACCTACAATAACATGAACTGTTCACAGCCCAAAGAAAAAAGTATACTATAAATAATACATATATATATATATATATGTATTATATTGTCAAAAGTATTGGGACACCTACCTTTACACAAACATAAACTTTAACAGCATCCCAGTCTTCGTCCGTAGGGTTCAAAATTGAGTTGGCCCACCCTTTGCAGCTATAACAGCTTCAAATTTTCTGGGAGGGCTGTCCACGATGTTTAGGAGTGTGTCCATGGGAAGGTTTGACCATTTTTCCAGAAGCACATTTGTGAGGTCAGGCACTGATGTGGACGAGAAGACTTGGCTTGCAGTTTCCACTCTAATTTATCCCAAAAATGTCCTGTCGGCTTGAGGTCAGGACTCTTGAGGCCAGTCAAGTTCCTCCGCCCCAAACTTGCTCATCCGTGTTTTTCTGGACCTTACTTTGTGCACTGGTCCCAATTGTTTGGTGGAGGGGGGGATTATGATGTGCGGTTGTGTTACAGAGGTTGGGTATGGTCCCTTAGTTCCAGTGAAGGGAACTCTTAGGGCGTCAGCATACCAAGAAATTTCGGACAATTTCATGCTCCCAACTTTGTGGGAACAGTTTGGGGATGGCCCCTTCCCGTTCCAACATGGCTGCGCACCAGTGCACAAAGCAAGGTCCATAAAGATATGGATGAGTGAGCTTGGGGTGCGGGGACTTGACAGACCTGCACAGAGTCCTGAGCTCAACTCCATAGAACACCTTTGGGATGAATTAAAGTGGAGACTATGAGCCAGACCTTCTCATCAGTGCCTGGCCTTACAAATGTGCTTCTGGAAGAATGGTCAGACATTCTCATAGACAAACCTATGACAATATAGTATATATATATATATATATATATATATATATATATATATATATATATACATATTGTGGGAGATTAGCTTATGTGGATCACTTTTCCTGGGAAAAAGGTAGCGGGAAGACCAACTTTCTTAAAAGTCTGCCATTTTTATTTAGAAAAAAGGCTGCAAGTCATAAAACGAACAAAATATCAAAACCAAGGTATTACTGGGAATGTCAGACCTTGGCCAGTAATTCTAGCTCCAGACCCCACTCTGTATATTTAAAGTGGTAACCTGTAAAGGCTTTTAAAGGGTCACCTATGGATAGTAAAATATACATTCTTTTTCGCGCCGTTGCACAGGCGTGCACAATTGTAATGCATGACATGTTTGGTATCTATTTACTTGGCATAGCATCATCTTTCATTTTTTACAAAAATTGGGTTAGGTATTGTGTTTTTTTAATTAAAATTCAAAAAGGTGTATCTTTTCAGAAAAAAAAAATGCGTTTGAAAAACCGATGTACAAATACTGTGTGACATACAAATTTGCAAAATCCACCAATTTATTCTCTAGGGCCTCTGTTTTTTTAAAAAAAAATATGCAATGTTTGGGAGTGCTAAGTAGTTTTCTAGCAAAAAAAAAAACCTGATTGTTACATGTAAACAAAAAGTCCCAGAAAAAGCTTGGTCTCCCCCTTTAGGTCATGCCAACTAATCAACACAGTATGGTCCACACACACTAATCCTCAGACCAGCAACATCAATGCAGTGAGGACATATTACTGGTGACAGGAATGTCGTGGAGACATTACACTACTAAACACCAACATAAGTGGGCGCTTCACTTTTTTTTTGTCTCATCATTCTCTGATAGATAAATAGTCCCTTTCTAATTTAGTGAAGTTTTCCATCAAGGTAGGCTCAGAAAAAGTACTAGCTCTCTGTGTATATTCTGTATATTTCTCCACAATACTGTAGTTAGGGAAACTCAACAATTATGTTCTATTGTGGGATTAAATTTGTTGGGTGGCTATAGGCCAAAAGAGACAGCTTTTACCTTATACACTTTGATTAATGAAGTCCATTGTGAATAATATGTAGAGCACATTTTAGATGGCCCAAACTATCCTTTAACTTTATGATCACACTGCCTAATTAGCAAAACTTTTTTTGCCCATTTTCTAAGTCTGACGTTCTATAATTTTCTAAAAAAGGCCTGGAGTTCAACTCGACTTCATTACTGGCAGTAGAAAAATCTAAATGACTATTTGAAATACCAAAGCCAGCCATAATATAACTTCTTTATTGTTCCATAAGCCTTTTAGCAATGTATTGATCTTTCATATATTCTTGTGACATGCTTTAGACTCAGCTCACCAAAAGTCCAATTCATAAGACTCATTCGTTTTACAGATATCTTGTTCTATGAATGATATAATGGAAGTTTTTCCTTTAGGAAAACAGACTAAAATGTGTAAGTTTTTAATGTACACATTTTTGTGTCATAGCTATAACCTGCAGGATATTTAAGTAATGCAAATAATATTGATAATAACAGTATTAATTATAATTATAATCCAAAGGTCAGTTCTTTGCTTCAAATATTAAATGTGTTCAAATAAGAAAATGCTTACATTATCTTGATTTACACCCAAATAGGCCATTTTCTCCACATTTCTTTCCCTTTTCCCCCCTTTACTCTTTCTCTTCCCTTTGTTTCTTTTTTTCCTTTTTTGATTCCACAATCTTTTATACAAAAGGGTTTTGAAAATAAGTTTTCTGTAGCACTTTGCCACAGTTCATCTTCTGCCCTTTTTTTGCGTCCTTCCTTTCATTCTGCTTGCTTGCTTCCACAATAAAATTCACAAAAATAGTTCCAAAGATAATACGTTTTCTCTGACACTTTGCCATAAGTCATCTTCTTCATTTTCCCTTCCTTTTTTCTTCCTTGCTTACAATAAAGTACACACACAAAATTTCCTTCCTTCTTTCTTTCTCTTCCTTTTGCCTCCTCCATTTCTACTTTGTTTTCACAACACATGCAAACCAAGAATTTAAAAGATTGGTTCTTTCTGGTCATAGATATGCACACAGGGTGTGGCAAATGTGCATGGGCACACCCTAATCAGATGGGAAAAATCTCCCATAGAGCGGCTCTGCTTATAAGAAAAGTGTGGGAGTATTTCTCCTTCACTTTGAATAAAGGAGATAATGTGCTGGTAGGGCAGAGTGCTGCAAGGAAGAGTGTGTGTGTGTATATATATATATATATATATATATATATATATATATATATTATAAATATATATATATTATATATATATTGTGATGTTATGCGAGGCGCCGTAATGGACGGGCAAGACTCGCCACCTCGAAAGCAATCATTTTGAGGCAACTAGCGAGAGTCCGACCTGGGTTTTGCCAGCCACCGTGGCAGGGCTGGTTCTGGCCCGGACTTTTTGTCCACTCAAACCCCTCTCCACCTGCATTTAATGACCAGGAAGAGAGCAGAGGAGAGCTTTATCCTGGATCTGAGAAGGAGAAAGCTGAGTGAGCTCTGTGTGCTATTTTGGACTCAAAGATAAAGGTTTGCACTGTTTTGTGGGTGTCTAGGACAGCCCCACACTGTATAGAGAGGAACCCAATTGTTTAGTTTAGCGCTGGATGGCGAGGTTTTGTTTTCTGTTTTTTGATCTTGCAAACCTGTCATAATAAACCTGGCAAACCGCCAAATTTTAAAGAAATTGACCTCCATGCTGAATCTTTTCCTCTGAAAAGTGATCCGCACGAGCTAATTTCCCACACTTGGTGGAGGATGTGGGCAACTTTCAAAGATGGAGAAAATGTTGAAGGACCTGCTGCAAGCCAATGCAGCCCAGCGGGAAACCAACAGCCAGGTTGCAGAGGCCTCTGCAGCTCAGCAAGTGGAGGGTAGCCAGGCTATCACAGCACAACAGGAGATGGACCAACAGTTGGTGGAGGCCCTGCTGGAGTTAAAAAAGGGGCCCGCACCTCCCGTGACATTGGAACCAAAGTTGGTACGCTCCTCTTACCATGTGCAGAAGACACCTGTGGATGACATAGAGACATACCTCACAACCTTTGAAAGAGTTGCTCTTTGTGAAGGATGGCCAAAAGAACAGTGGGTGGAACTGTTAGCACCATTCTTCACAGGTGAACCCCAAAAAGCCTATTTCGATATGGAAACAGATAAGGCCCAGGACTATGAGCCTCTAAAGGCAGAGATACCACGCCTGGGGTCACTGTGGCAGTCCGGGCCCAACGCGCACATCAGTGGACCTACCGCACTGAAAAACCACCTCGTTCACAGATGTTCGACCTAGTTCACCGTACTAGGAAATGGCTACAGCCAGAGACTTTGCCAGGTCCCCAGATTGTGGAGCACGTGGTCATGGACCGCTATCTACGGGCGCTCCCTGCTGCTTTGAGGAAGTGGGTCAGCCATGGGGACCCCAAAACTGCAAGCCAACTGGTGGACCTCGTTGAGAGATACATGGCTGCTGAGGACTTGTTGCACCCATCTGCACCCCACTCCAATGTGTCTAGAGGTGAAAGATCACCCAGCAGACCCGGTAAGACTGTTCCAGGGTTCAGGGGCATGGGGAAATTTGATAAGACTGATATGGCTAAAGAGACTGGGGGCCCTAAATCTGGAGACTGGCCAAAAAAGCCAGGAAGGTCTTGGGGACCCTTGAGTGGACTGGGTGTAGAACATATACAGTGCTGCCGATGCCATGCATTGGGCCATATTGCTGCCAATTGCCCCCTGAACGATGAACCCATGCAATACTATTATACTTATGTGAATAGACGCCTTTCTCTTTTTGCACAGATCGCATATACAGCATCATGTTCAAGTCGCATGGAGAAGCAAATGTGTGTGATTTTTGTTAATGGGAGACCAGTCACTGCACTGCTTGACTCGGGTAATGTGGTAACACTGGTAAAAAACAATTGTGTAAATCCTGCAAGCTTACACCCTAGCACTGTCTGAGTCATTTGCATCCATGGGGACACTCCTGACTACCAGATGGCGGTGGTTGAGATTGACACCCCTTTCAGTAGTGTGACTCATTTCATGGGGGTGGTACCTTCACTACTTTATGACGTCCTAGTGGGCACGGATTTTCCCCATTTTTGGAGATTATGGCAAGGCACAGGGAGTCTGGAGGATAGAACTGCAAAAGCAATGGACCTCTCGCCAGACCAGTTTTGCTAAATGGAAGGGGAGACTGGTGGCAAGACCGAGGAGGGAGGAGACACTCTTCTTTTTCCTGTACTGGCTGGGGAGCCGGAGAAGCTGGAAGATAGTTCACAGCGGTGGGCTAATGACCCCAACAATGTCTCTGACCCCGGCGGTGAGAGTGAACCGAATGTAGTACTTGACTTTGAGGTCGGGAGAGAGGACTTCTGTACAGAACAACTACAGGATGTCACTCTCCTTAGAGCGAGAGAAAACATGAAGGTGATGAATGGGGAACCTGTGAACCCTAATTGGGGGGTGTCTTTTCCCTGCATGGTGCTTAAAAATGAATTGTTGTATCAGGTGGTGAAACACAGGGAGAACGAAGTGGAACAGCTAGTGGTTCCCAAACCCTTCCTCAAGATGGTGCTAGATCTGCCCCATGGGCATGTAATGGGGGGACATCTTTGGTACGGAAAAAAATCAGGGTGAGAATAACCCAGAGATTCTTCTGGTCTGGGTTGTATGCAGACGTCAAAGAATATTGGGAATCATGCCCTGAGTGTCAAATGGCGGCCCTGTCACCCTATTTTCATAGTCCCCTTTTCCCACTTCCCATAATTGGAGTGCCATTCAAGTGAATTGGCATGGACCTCGTGGGACCAGTAGTAAAATCTGCCCACCCTAGTGGGCACCAGCACACCCTAGTGATCCTGGACTATGCGACCCGCTATCCTGAGGCCATACCCTTGCGGAATACCTCCGTTAAGACTATCACCAAGGACCTGGTCGAGGTGTTTGGTCAGGTGGGGATCCCTAAAGAAATCTTGACAGATCAGGGTACCCCGTTCATGTCCATAGTGACCAGAGAATTGTGCAAGTTGTACAAAATCTCCCATCTTCGTACCTCTGTTTACCACCCCCAAACTGGTCTGGTGGAAAGGTTTAACAAGACCCTCAAGATGGTCTTTCCCGGGTCCACTGCATGGTCGGGACAGCTGCTCTACCCCAGGGCGATACCTACCACCTCGCATGCGATCATTTTGAGGCGACTAGCGAGAGTCCGACCCAGGTTTTGCCAGGCAAACGTCTGTCAGGGCTGGTTCCGACCCAGACTTTCTGGTCCACTCAAACCCCTCTCCATCTGCATTTAATGACCAGGAAGAGAGCAGAGGAGAACTCTATCCTGGATCGCAGACGGAGAAAGCTGAGTGAGCTCTGTGTGCTGATTTGGACCCAAAGATAAAGGTTTGCACTGTGCTTATGTTTTGTGGGTGTTGGGGACAGCCCCACACTGTATAGAGAGGAACTTGATTGTTTCGTTTAGCACCAGACAGCGAGGTTTTGTATTCTGTTTTTATGTGTTTTGATTAGGGATGGGCCGAACACCCCCTCCTCCCGGTTCGGTTCGCACCAGAACATGAGAACAGGCAAAAAATTTGTGCGAACATTTGAACACCGTTAAAGTCGATGGGACCCGAACATGAAAAATCAAAAGTGCTCATTTTAAAGGTTTATATGCAAGTTATTGCCCTAAAAAGTATATGGGGACCCGGGTCCTGCCCTAGGGGACATGTATCAATGCAAAAAAAGTTTTAAACCAATCGTTTTCTTCAGGAGCAGTGATTTTAATAATGCTTAAAGTGAAACAATAAAAATGAAATATTCCTTTAAATATCGTGCTTGGTGGGATCCCTTAATCTGTTTGTAAAAGGGCGCACCTCTGGGATGTTTAGAACATAGCCAGAGCAAAATGATATTTGTGAAGGAAAAATTGTTATTTATTATCATGGCTGTAATGTATTACAGGTTTCCGGCAATATACAGAAAAATCACTGAAAAAATTTGCGCCAAAATGAAAAAGAAAATTGACCTGTGGTCCCCCCTAAAATCCAAACCAGACCCTTATCCGACCATGCAACCTGGCTGGCCAGGATAGGGGGGGACACGCGAGCACGCCCCCCCGACTGAACTGTACCAGGCTACGTGCCCTCAACATGGGGAGTATGGGTGCTTTGGGGCAGGGGGGCCACCCAGTGATGTAATTGAGAGACTCGCCCCTCTGACGTCACAAGACGTGAGAAGGGGGTGGGGTCACCCGTATGTCACCCGGTGGCCCCACCCTGAGCTATAGATAAAACGTCAAAACAAAGCCATCACAGCCATGGGGCGCTCCATGGCGGCAAAGTCACTGCGAACGCCCCATAATGTTCTAAATTCGATGAGCGGGCGATGTTCGAGTCCAACTTACGTTCGACTCAAAACGCGGGGCCATCTCTAGTTTTGATTTTGCAGACCTGTCATAATAAACCTGGCAAGCCACCAGATTTTAAAGAAACTGACTTCCATGGTGAATCTTTTCCTCTGAAAATGATCCCCACAAGCTAATCTCCCACAATATATATACAGTACATGTATGCGCGGGAGTGACGTCACGCGGCTCTGGCCACTCACAGCGCCGGAGCCGCGTACCTGGAAGAAAGAAGAGGACCATTATGTCAGCGTCCTTATCGCTGACCGACTCGGGCATCGAGGGCCTCGTTCTAAGGTAAGTATTTCATAATATGTTAGTATGCGATGCATACTAACATATTATGCTATTGTCTTGCAGGGTTTCTTTTTTTCAGGCCGTTTACTACCGCTTTAATATTGGAAGTGTAGCGCTTACTCACGCAGGAGCTGCTTATTATGATGCATTCTCTGTTCTGACAAAACTCCTGAACCCCTTGGGGCTGGCCATATGCAAATATACGGCCTCTCTGCACCTGAGAGGGCGCAGAAGGGACGTATATTTGCAATGATTGCTGTGTATACACCTGTGCTGGGAGCGTGCATGCTGCACGCTCCCAGCACAGTTACCATCCCCTAAAGCTCCAGATCGCTTGTAGCCAATCACGGTGGTCACATGATCTTAAGCTGGGCCCCACCTCCCGGTGTCACAAACCTCTTAAAGCGCTCGCACCTGTGTGACTTACTGTAAGTATTAGTATACTACCACTCTATAACAGTGTACAGAAATAGGCAACTGGATGGTAAATAAGATAAGTGTCTTAAGGCAAGGCAAGGTAACACAAGGCACAAATCAAGAAATGGTAAAAGATCATGTTAGAATAAGTTAGGCTAACTAATTTGAATACTAGCCTAAGTATGTCAATTTACTTAAACCCTATTAACACTAAATCAATCCACAGCACTAATAATGAACCACATAAACAGTCAGGAATATAACTGCAGTAAAGTAAGTCTCACAGTAATCCAATAACCAATCAAAGAAAGTGTCATAGAGTGCACTGTATTGTGATAGCCCCAGATGTGAGTATGCATAAGTGTTCCTGAACAGGGCACCCCTGGAAGGTGCTTGTGTGATGCCTGGTGCCTAATGTGCAATGTTAAGCAGGTTAATACTGTGGCCCGCCTGTAAGGTGGTGCACTTTGATCTGTCCCTTTAAGACCAAATGTGGAGCAGTCTCCATTGGCATTACCTGTGTGTGATAAGAAGTTAAGCTTAGTTGTTCCGCTCAAACCTCCTTGTATGTCACAGGTCCTGTCCCTTCTGCTTGGGGCTTAGTCTTCCTGACTAGGTCATCACTGATATAGGCACACCCTACAACAGGCCCCCCCAGCTCTGGTCCCAAAACACAGCAACTCTATGTGGCTCAATGTCTCTGCTCTCTGGGTGCTTAGAACACAGCAGTAGGTATGCATGCTCTGACCTTGTACTACTCTGTCTTCTCTGCAGCTGTCTTTCTGATGGGCAATGGCAGGTCTGCACACTCTCCTTTCCCCTGGTTACATAGTTAGTCAGGTTGAAAAAAGACACAAGTACATCTAGTTCAACAAAAAAAAAAAAAAACAACAACATTTATATATATAAATATATATATGGTAAAAGACCCCAAACCAGAATTGCAGGGGAAAAGATTGCATCTTTTTGTGAGCAGGGCATTTTGGGTATTACAGTCCACAGCTCCATCCACGATGCTGTGCAGCTCTCCTTTAAGAACTACAGTTCCCAGTCTCGCCTGTGCAGCTGCAAAGCAAATTCTCTCTGTCCTGGTTGACTCAGAGCTGCTGATGCCAGGAAGAAGGTTGGGAGGAAGCAGGAGTGCATGGTGAGAGGACACACAGCCCACTCATATGCTGCAGAAGGGAGGGAGCGAGTGAGGGAACCCACACAGAGCTGATCTAGTAGCAGTGAAGAGAAAGGAGAAAAAAGCCTCTCCTCCGGCCGCTGTGAATAAATATTATGTATTCCTATATACTTTACAGTTTCCTCTTACCTCAATGCTTAAAAATATGTTTGTCTACAGAGCTCAGTAGCTCACGTTCAAATTCACATTCCCCCTCCCCTCTCCCAGTATGGCTCTGCTTAAGGTTTCACTCAGGGACAACAACACACTTTCTTAATGGACACTACAAGTGGCAATGCTGATGTATTGGCATGTACCGCAATTGTTACTGTCAGGAAAACTGACCTAAAGAATGTCTACAGAGCTCAGTAGCTCATGCTCAAATTCAATTTCTCCTCCCCCCCGTGTCTTAAGTTTCAATTAGAGGCAATAACACATTTTCCCAATGGAGGCTATTGTGCTTCACAATTGCCACTGTCAGGAAACCTGCCCTGCAGAATGATGTGGGACAGTTGTTGGAGCTCATGGAGCTCATTTAAGTAAACAGGGATTATCTACAAGGAGGCTACAAGAAATCAGCAGTGTTTATATGCAACAATGGATGGAAAAACGTAAAACCATATTTTATTTTTGAAAAAAATGGGAATTTTTTTTTTTGAGACACAGCATTTTAGCAAATTAAATATAGGGTTCATATGTACTTTAATAGTAAATACATATTTTTATTAAACATGCAATTATGTTTAAGTGACCTCTGTTCTCTGTATATATTTTTCATTTTGAAAACATAAATTTGGTTAATAGTGAAGGTAAAAAACAGAAATTATAAACATTATGTTGTTACCTTCAATTGAGAACACAAAAACGGACAGTCA
Source organism: Glandirana rugosa (assembly GCA_018402905.1). Lineage (NCBI taxonomy): Eukaryota > Metazoa > Chordata > Amphibia > Anura > Ranidae > Glandirana > Glandirana rugosa. Next base: position 36,466 of record BLSH010473573.1, on the reverse strand, counting down.
ACAGTCTTTAAAAAGGGGAAAAAAAAACTTAAGTGCAGATAATTGCCAAAATGAGTACCAATTTGAATTTAAAACCAGACAGTGAATACTCATATCATAGTGAGGAACAATAGAGGCTTTGTGAAAGCTGTTATTTTATTCTGCTAGCGCAGAAACAGGGGAGTCAAATTTGCTAAAAAAGCCGCAGAGCATTCACAGGTGTTAGAGTGCTGCCCCCCCATCCGGTGGCAGAGAGACCCTGCTGCTTACTGCTATCTAAACACAGGCTTTGCTCTCATCCATTAATCAGAATACTTTCACTTTGACTTTTTCCTTTCCGCACATCTTGTTTCTTGCAGAGATTCTCAAACATCTAGATGTTAAAAAGGAAGCAAAAAAAAAACATGCCCTTCACAAGGGGACGTACTGTTCCCAGCAGAGGCTTAACCTGGTAATTAGGCTCACTTGCTATAAAGTGAGGTCAGGAAATGAAAGGCAAAAGGAACATACATTTTTTATGCAGATTAGGTGCTGCGCTATTTATACGTGATTAAGAAAACAGTAATTGAATTCCTAAATTGTCACCAAAAAAATTCTAGCTGTTCAAATTAGGCAAGGTTTCCAGTTAAAGTGAAAGATGGTATTGCCGGAGAAATGGAATAAAATCATTGCCTACAAATCAGATACATACTGTACAAAATAATGATTTAGCAAACTCTATAGCAGATGCTTGGCTGCTTCTTTATAACCCATTCTTGCCCAGCCGTGGGGTCCCTTTAATAGGGTCTGTATACCCTGGAGGATGGGAAGCATTGGCAATCATGTGACCATTGTGATTAACTGTCACAGTGGTCACATGATTGTGTCCCTTTAAATGCATCCCTTTAATAGGGTCTGTACACCCGGGGGGTGGGTGGGTGGGAAAGATTGGCAATTGTTAGTGATAGCTCTGCTGGGAGCGCACAGTGAGCATGCTGTTAGCAGTGTTTCCAGTTAAAGTGAAACACGGTATTGCCAGAGAAATAACATAAAATCATTGCCTACAAATCAGACACATACTGTATATAATAATGATTTAGCAAACTCTATAGCAGATGCTTGGCTGCTACTTTATAACCCATTCTTGCCCAGCCATGGGGTCCCTTTAATAGGGTCTGTATACCCTGGAGGGTGGGAAGGAATGGCAATCATGTGACCATTGTGATTAACTGTCACAGTGGTCACATGATTGTGTCCCTTTAATTACATCCCTTTAATAGGGTCTGTACACCCGGGGGGTAAGTGGGTGGGTGGGAAAGATTGGCAATTGTTAGTGATAGCTCTGCTGGGAACACACAGTGAGCACAGAAATATTGGCCGCCCAGCAGTGGCAGCCCATCCTTTAGGGGTACATGGGCGCCACCCCCCTATCCATGCATTCGGCCCACTGATCTACATACAGGGCGCCTGACTATGGATTCCAATGGGGGGGTGTATTTTTTTGAAGCACGTGATTAGAGCCAGAGGCTCTTATAAGCTTCAAAAAGGGTGGTCTTGGGACGCAGAGCATTGTGCTCCGAGCCCACATAGTTGTGTGAATAGTGAATGAATATTCACTATCACCACACTGATCCTCCTCCTAACCAATCAGGAAGCGAGTCTGAGACCCGCCACCTGATTGGCTGAAATGACAGGAGATCCTATTGGACGCCTAGGAGGAGGATCACGCTAGGACATGCTGCCGCTGCCCATGGAACTCGCTGCTGCCACCCGTAGGACATGCTGTTTGCCTGCCCGCCTGCTACCTAGATGGGGTAAGTGCCGGACTTACCCCATCCGTCCAATCATCCTCCTGTGGGGGGGGTTGGGGTTCCGCTGACCGACCGCGGGAGTGGTTGTTTTCTGCCCCCCTAATCTCCATGTCCCCAGCCCCTAATCTCCATGCAGGGTTTCGGACACATCGATTTCAATGGGGTTTGTGTTTGTTTGTTTTTTGAAGCTCATAATTAGAGCCGGAGGAGAAACAACCATATTGACCACTAGGAGAAGCAGAGGGGAAGCCACCCTTAAAGCCGCCGTGGAGTAGAAGCAGGGGAGAAGCTGCCCATGAAGCCGCCATGCAGTAGAAGCAGGGGGAAAGCCGCTGTGCCACCCATGAAGCCGCCGTGGAGTAGAAGCAGGGGGGAAGCTGTCCTCGACCTGGATGGGGTAAGTAGTGCTGGATGGTCGAGCGATGGCAGGGGTGGGGGTGGTGGCATTTGATTGCGGTGGCTGCAGACGGAGGGGTGGCTGGGAAGTATGTTTGTCACCCCCCAAAAATTGGAACACCAGCTGCCACTGGGTTAAGATAAGTGTTGAGGACAATCTATCTTTTTTTTTTTTACAGTTCTTTCCCCTATGGACAATGTATATGTAGTACATTGTCCTCTGGTTCTAAGTTCTTTCTAACCATAATTATGAGGTCTGCCATGCCCCCTTCCCTTCTGCCGCGTATGATTCAAGAGCAGCCATGCATGCCTGATTCATAGTCACAGTTTGTTTTAAAACTTTCCAGACAAGCAACGGCAAGAAGAATGCAGAAGGCGGAGAGATGTATCAGCCTCTTTATTCCTCTTGATGTTGCTTGTCTTAGGAAAGTGCTCACAGTCAAGACAAGCTGCAGCTATGTGTCAACCGTATCCTTCATAGCTGTTGTTGAATCAGCTGTGGCAGGAGGGGAGGAAGGCAGGTTGGACCACGTAGCTGCAGCTTGTCTCAGTTGCAACAACTTTCCAGACAAGCAACAACAGGAGGAATGCAGAGGGAGGAGAGGGATCAACATCTGCATTTCTCTTTGCATTGCTTGTCTCAGGAAAGTGCTCATAGTCGAGACAAGCTGCAGCTTTGTGTCATCCGTATCCTTCATAGTTGTTGTTGGATCAGCTATGGCAGGTGGGGAGAAGGGCAGGTTGGACCTCATAGCTGCAGCTTGTCTCAGCTGCGACCACTTTCCAGACAAGCAACAGCAGGAGGAATGCAAAGGGAGGGAGGATTTATCAGCCTCTGCATTCTTCTTGCCATTGCTTGTCTCAGGAAAGTGTTCACAACCAAGACAAGCTGCAGCTTTGTGTCAGCCGTTACCTTCTTCAACTAGAAAAGTCTTACCTTAGCTGTTGTTGGATCAGCTGCAGCAGGAGAGAAGGAAGGCAAGTCGGACCTCATATCTAGGGTTAGAAAGCATAGGGCAAAGTACTACATGTATTTTTTTCCATCAAGGACATAACTGTAAACCAATCATAATGATAGCTGTTCTTTAAGTGGGAAGTACTGCGTTTAACATAAAGGCAAATTGTAAGTGGTTGTAAAGTCAGAAGGTTTTTTATTATCTTAATACATTCTATGCATTAAGAAAAAAAAACTTCTGTGTGCAGCAGCCCCCCTCACCCCCCCAATACTTACCTGAACCCATCTCCATCCAACAATGTGCACAAATGTCTCGGTCTTCCAGGACTCTCCCTGCTGATTGGCTGATACACAGCAGTGGCTCCATTGGCTCCCGCTGCTGTCAATCAAATTCAGTTAGCTAATCAGGAGAGACAGGGGATGGGGTCGAACCACGGCTATGTGCCTGAATGGACACAGGGAGATGCACCTCGGCTTGGGGGCAGGCTGCTTGCTGTGGGGTCACTCAAGAGGAGGGAGGGGCCAAAAGCATCAACACGGGACCCGAGAAGAGGAGGATCTGGGTTGCTCTGTAAAAACCAACAAGAAAACAAGAGAAGGGCACACCGACCTAGTGCAATTCTGTTGTGAAGAAGAGGGTTTGCCCTAGAAACACGTTAGCCTGGCCGCTATGGACACGTTCTGGTCTCCTTGTGTACGTTGAGCATCCCAGTAGCCCTGGAGGCATTGTGTTCAATTTGTGGCGCTGATATGCTTTTAAATCTTCTATGTTTGTGAGTATATATTTTTTGTCATTTTACTTTTAATAAATATTTCAATGGAATTGCACTAGGTTGGTGCGCCCTTCTCTCATTTTCTCGTTGGTTCTTAGCAGTTACCACCTTTGGATGCCCATGGTCCTTAGGGGGGCTGCAAGACCCTGTGTGTGGAGGAAAACTCACATTCATCCATCAGCCATTCATTTATATTATATTATTACTCCTTTTGGGACAATACAGCTGAGCGCAGGAGGATTGTCTTTTGGTTTTCTGCTCTGTAAAAAAAACCCTGCACAGAGCAGGTAAGTATAACATGTTTGTTATTTTTATAGAAAAAAATGAGACTTTAGCATCACTTTAATTTCCAGTTTTGCATGGTTGACAGATACATTGCAACACCTGATAGGCCTTTAGATGTGCAACCTATGGAGAGACTGTTAGATCAGTAATCCTAAGGGCATTCTCAGAGGTACTTACAGTGTATACAATAACTCCACTGGCCTTTTGCCGGGCTTTCAACAAATATCTCTTTTTACAGTATGGTGCTGGTGTTAGTTCCTTTATCAAACCCAAAACTGGAGATCCAGGGGAAATTAATTTTGTATGGGCCACCTTCCTGGAAGGGAGAGCCTACCAATAGATATGCTGAAGCTTATATAGCTTTCATGGTGACATAACAAACATGGCCCACCGCTGCATTAAATAAGTGATGCCATTTGGTAACATTGCCAAACTTATCTTATTCTAATGGACAGTCTACCTAAAGTTTGATCTCAGGCACTGTGTAAATGTCTGGTTGGTTTCAATAAATTGTTTTTTTTTCAGTTATATAGAACCATCATGAGTGCCTGTAGACTAAAATAGGAAGAGAAAAGAGGAAATGTTATGTCAATTTTAAGACTTTGACAAGTTTTTACTCATTCACCCCACATAAACTTTAAGAGACATTGTTAACAACTTAAAAAATTGCAGATACAAATTTAGACAGCTGAAGTATTTGAAGTACTTACTTGTAGTGGTTTGTCTTTCCCATAATCAACTTTTTATTTACCATATTTGCCGGCGTATAAGACGACTTTTTCCCCCTGAAAAACATGCCTCCAAGTGGGGGGGTCGTCTTATACGCCGGGTGCGCTCCACTCTATACCACTGCTGCGGAGGTATAGAGCCGCATTTGCCGCTGCTCCGTCTTTAGTGCCGGCTCCCGCGCCGGCGGAGTGATATGCAGCTGCACTCCGCCCTCTCTCTCCTCTCCCCACTTTCATTCATCGGCGCCAGTGGAGAGAGAGGTAAGACTTTTCTAGTTGAATACCGGTATTTCAGGATGAGCAAGCAGGGACATGGTGGCACTGGCACATAAAAAAAAAGCATTATATGTATTTAATTTAAGCATTATATATATATCTACACAAAATGCTTTAATTAAATACATATAATGCTTTTTTTTTAAATGTGCCAGTGCCACCATGTTTTAAAATTGCTCTCACACGTGTTAAAATAACACTTTGATGTCTGATCTAATTTGCTCACAAAGCGTTATTTTAATGTTTGAGAAAATGTCATTTAACCAGTTCCAGACTGTCCACCGTTGTCTAAAGGTGTGCGGAAGAGGGGGTAGTCTTATACCCCCCTAACAAACTTTATATTTTGAGTGGAAATGTTGGGGGGTCGTCTTATACGCCCAGTCGTCTTATACGCCGGCAAATACGGTACTTGTAATGTGCTTTAGAACTTGCTATGGAATTCAACCACTCCAGAAAGAGTTGATTCCTTAGCATAGTCACACTTCTGCCATATCCTCCCCTTTTATGGGAATGTCTAATTTCTTTCTATGCTGGGCCAGCTTATCTGTTCCTCCTCTTGCCTCCCTACATAACCCTTCATGTAGATACCAGGTGAAGAAACGCTTAAGAAAACAATAGTGTTAATTGAGTATCAGATTTGAGTTTGCTCCCATCAAATCCAAGATGACAGTGCATATTAGCAATTTTAAAGCTGTTGGATGTTTGCACAAGGATACTTTCATAAGTAAAACACATGTATGAATACTGAAATAGAAGCAAAAGCAGAAGGCGCACTGGCCTAGTGAAATACCATTAAAACTCTTTATTAAATAAAACCAAAAAACAATGTACTCACAAAAGTACACCATAAAGTGCATGTACCAGATCCAGTCCCACACAGGAAACACGTCCATCCACAGGAGCACAGCTTTCGTATTTCAATAGCAGAGCCCTCTTCTTCAGCGCTCCATAAATACATTGAATGTAAATATAAACCTATGGGAAGATTGTTGTTCAAATGAATGGTCTAGTGACAGTGGGTCTTTCCAAAGTCACTTACAGTAAATTGTAACTTAGGCCATTTGTAAAGTAGCCATCACACAATGCAATCTGATGTAACAATAAACTCCTCCCCTACTCTGCACTAGCCAATTAGAAATTAGGCTTCAGCTGCCAGGATCCTACAATTAAATGCTGTGCTAATTCACTATAAAAAGCAAGAAACCCAAATGCATATTACCCAGTAATTACGCTCACTTGCTGCTAAACAGCAAAAGGAATTTGTATTAATTATGCCCATTAGGTGCAGAAGCAGTTGTGTGAAATTACGCAGATATCACCTGGTTTTCCCACATCATTTTTTTTTCTGATGAAAGAAAACTCTTGAATTAATTGTTCTATGTTTAACTCTAGGGATAAGCAGAGTTCTTTCAGCAAAACTGTTTTTACTGTGACATCCCTCTTGTTTCAGTACTTTGCCTCTGATTAAACAGGAACAATTATACATTACACATTAGGAGAGTCAGAGGAAAGTCAGAAGACCTTAAACATAGGCAACATAGGGAGCACAGAACTCCTGATGTAGATATTTGTTCCAGACCAGTGACTCAGAAGATATGAATGTCAGAGGCAGGACCGTCTTTAACATGGGGCAAAAGGGGCCGCTGCCCCAAGCCCAGTCATTATTGTGGGGCCCAAAGCAGCTGAGCCAGCACTGCCCACAAATATTTAATAAGTGGATTTGGCTATCACTCAGGGAATGAGGACAGGATTGAACTTTGGGGGTGCTGGTAATTGGTTGGGTGTTATGTCTGCAGCCTGTGCTGTGATTGGCCAGCTTGACCCCTCTCCCTCACCATGTCTGACAAGCCACAGACCATTAGCCCACTGAAGAACATCTTCACTGGATGACTTGGTGGGGTGTCTGGTGTTCACCTGGCATCCTCTGGACACTATCAAGGTAAGACCGATCGGGGGGGGCAGAGGTCTGTGGAGGGTTGAGAGGTGGCCCTGTGTAAAAATGGGAGTATTATGGGGGAGGGGGTCCTGTGTAATGATGGAGGAGGCAGTTCCTGTGTAATTATGGGGGTAGATTGGGGATGAGATCCTGTGTAATGATGGGGGTCATATAGGGGAGGGTGTCCTGTGTAATGATGGGGGTAGTATGTGGAAGGGATCCTATGTAATGATGGAGGAGGGGGGTCCTGTGTAATCATGGGGTTAGTATGGGGGAGGGGATCTCCTTGAGGACGGGGTGTTATGGGGTAGTAATGTGTCCTAGGGGAGGGGGTATGATCGGGGTACTAATGTGTCCTGGGAGGAGGAGGTAGTAATGTATCCTAGTTAAGGTGTATGATGGAGGTAGTAATGTGTCCTGTGGGAGGGGATATACTGGGGGTAGTAATGTGTTCTAGAGTTGGGGTTAGATGGGGGTATTAATGTGTTCTAGACGGAGGAGGTAGTAATGTGTCCTGGGGGAGGGAGTATTATGAGGTCAATAATGTGTCCTGGGGGAGAGATGGGAGGTGTCTGGAGACGTAACGGGGGAGTTAACCAGAATGGAACTATCACAGGTCTCCTACGGTCCACTTGTGGTCTGTGGGGTGGTTCGG
>BLSH010473573.1:0-21855 GCA_018402905.1 Glandirana rugosa | reverse complement strand
GAAACTAGAGTAACGAATTAGTACATGTGTCTTTACGTAAAAGGTCGTCTTGGCAGTGGTTACATACACACGCCTTACGCCCCACCACCCACAAGTACAACCTTGTACACAGAAAAATTATAAAACATAAAATAAAATTCTTACTGACATAAAAACATAAAAAATATACTAGAACGTCGATTTGTAAACAACCACCAACCACAGACAACTCTCATCAACATAATACTTTACACATCGGACATCTCAACTCGCTTGAAGATCTTCAGGCCCAAGACGACCAAGCCGGCTTGAAGCCCTGTTTCAGGCCCAAGTCCAGGCCTGTCTTGGGCTTGAAACAGGGCCTGTCGGGGTCCGGGACAAAGTTCGGGTTCTGTCCGGACCTGAACCCGGACTTTGTCCCGAAGTTCGGCCGAACCAGCAGAACCCGGACTTCTAGAAGTTCGCTCAACTCTACAGGCTACACATTTCATAATACAACTACTCTCAACAGACACCAACCACCAACAAATGTTTAGCTGCAAGATCATATAAAAAATACAAAAATACAGTCATTCTTAAAATAAAATACAAAATATTAAAAAGACACATGTTCCAACATGAACACCCACCACCCCGCATTCCGCACACATACATTGGTGACGGTTCTGCTGGAAAATGCATTTCTGTGTACATGATTAAGCAATGAGATCAAAGAGTAGAAGGTCAGCAGATGCTCCTAAACCATGAATGCATGGTCAGACAGCAACAATACACAACATTGATAGCAAAGTCACACTTTTGATGGAGAAAATGCACAAGAATTTCAACTAACAGCCCAAGTGGGGCGTTTGTCATTATGCACACTATCAGCCCTACTCCTCCAAAAACCACAGCAAATAACACAGCCTCTTCCCAGGACAAACCAACCCCCTTACTACAGTCATTTATATAACATAGGTTGTATTGTTAGCACACCGACACACCCAATGGAAACACACACCAGCCAGTGTCATTTAATCTGTCTCTTCATGTCTGCCTAACTCTATAGTGGTTGCACCTGATAAACAAAAACCCTTACAATTTGCAAATGTGTTAGCCCACACAATATTGTCAAAACACCTGCCTTTACACACACATGAACTTTAATGGCATCCCAGTCCTAGTCCGTAGGGTTTAATATTGAGTTGGCCCACCCTCTGCAGCTATAACAGCTTCAACTCTTCTGGGAAGGATGTCCACAAGGTTTAGGAGTATGTCTATGGGAATGTTTGACCATTCTTCCCAAAGCACTTTTGTGAGGTCAGGCACTGATGTTGAACGAGAAGGCCTGGCTTGCAGTCTCCACTCTAATTAATCCCAAAGCTGTTCTATTGGGTTGAGGTCAGGACTCTGTACAGGCCAGTCAAGTTCCTCCACCCCAAACTCACTCATCCATGTCTTTATGGACCTTGCTTTGTGCACTGGCCAAAATAAGGAAGGGGGATTATGGTGTGGGGTTGTTTTTCAGGGGTTGTTCTTTCACACTTGTGCGACTTGAAATTTGTGCGATTTTACCACGATTTGCCGCAATTTTTTGCTGCAATGTTTTGTGATTTTGATGTGACTTGAAGCAATAGCTGTGTAATCCTGTGGTCTATGTACCTCAAGTCGAATCAAAGTCAGACCAAAGTAGTGCAGGGACTACTTTGAAGTCACTGTGACTTGAAGTCGCACAGATATTAATGGTAAATCATGGGGAATGACTTGTCATCTGACTTTGTAGTCCCAAGTCACAGGAAAAGTCGCACAAGTGTGAAAGGGGCTGAATATGATTTCCAATGAGCACCATTCATATCTGTGCGACTTCAAAGGAGTCCCTGAACTACTTTGGTACGACTTTGAAGCAACATGATGTCGAGAGACCTCAGAATTACACAGCTATTGCTTTAAGTCACATCAAAATCACGGCAAAAAAAATAACTGCAAATCGCAGTAAAGTCATGTGAATTTCAAGTCGCACAAGTGTGAAAGCAGCCTTAGCCCAGGTTCACATAGGTGTGATGCAGGTACCAGCACGATTTCAGCACTGGTTCCTGCATCGCACCTCTCCCACGGGCAGTTCACACTGCCTTCTTTGAACTGTTCAGGGTATCAGTACAATATTAATGACACCCCCAGATTGGGTTCATAGATCGCAGTGCTAACTGCAGATTCCAATAGGAATCGGATAGCATGAGTGAGAACACCCATGTGATCTGATTCTGGTGCAGGAAAAAAGGTCCCTGCACTGCTATAGCTACAAAGGGTTGGCTAAATCAAATTTGAACCCTACAGACTAAGACTGGGATGCTATTAAAGTCCATGTGGCTATACTTTTGGCAAGATCGCAGATTGTACACGATTTGCAATGGTGGTGGAACCCTCATCCACATAAATGCTACATTTATATAAAACTTCTGGAAGGACATGAGTTATGTTTAACAACACAGGAAGAGCTGACAGACTTTCTACAGGACGTGGCATCTTTGGGATCTGAACCTATGAACCCCAGGTTCGCTCAGCAGAAGTGCTAAGCCCTTAGCCACATTCATGGAGCATGCATTGCTGTGATGTCAAACAGTCCTAAGTCTCAAAGGTGGAATAAATGAACCAATGCAGATGTACTGTTGAAGGCAGGATAACCATTGAACAACCGGTTTCTGGCATATGCCATCTGTTTTGAAGGTTTGTTATGGCTCAGTACTGTGAGCATTCTGCTATAGAACATCTCTCATTTTGGGGCATTTGGCTTGGTAAGAAGCTGCAATTATTGCTGGATGGGAAATGTTAAGGCTGATTATAGTCCTTGCCGATAGAAAACATGTGACACATTTTGCAATAGTAGTGGAACCCTGCTACACGTAAATACTACATTTAGACATAATTTTGGTAAGGACATGCGTTATGAGAACAGAAAACATCTCTACATGAAGTGATATGCTCGGGATGCAAACCCAGAAACTTTATGTTGCTAGGTAGAAGCATTAAGCTGTTAGCCACCAGTCTGCTGAGTGTGCAGCCCTCCTACACATAAATAATACATTTAGACATAATTTTGGTAAGTACATGCATTATGAGAACAGAAAACCTCTCTGTGTGAAGTGATATGCTCAGGATGCAAACCCAGAAACTTTATGCTGCTAGGTAGAAGCATTAAGCTGCTAGCCACCAGTCTGCCAAGTGTGCAACCCTCCTACACATAAATACACATATACTGCATTTCTTTGGACCTATAGGTGGTGGAATTACATTAGTCTGGAGTTTATTCTGTGCTATTTGGTGGTGCTTGGAGTGTAGAACAGTGATGTTATTGCAACAGCAATGGTATTGTTTGTGGTTTGTGAAGATACCTGTGTGAGTTTGGGAAAAGATTTTAATGAGATGGACAGCAACAAGCGAGAGACAGAGAAAAAAATATTTTAACAAAACATGAGATTACACATTCTAACATTCTTAAAAACAAATTTGATTATGAAATAGCAACATTGTTGCAGGGACAATTTGTTTGAGAGATACATTTTATCTCAACATGAAAAGGATTTATTTAGGGAAGTTACAATTGTACCATTAGAATCAATGGCTGAAACTTGCATGGGGCTATATAGCGTGCATTTGCCTTCTCAAGAAGGCATTATAGACAAGCGCGAATTTGTGAATTTACTATAGCGCCCTCTAAAAAAGGCATGGGAGTTAAAATAAGGGAATTTTCTTGTCTAAGCATGCTCAACTGTGCTGATGAATAGCCAGGAAAAAAGGGGGAATTTGACTCTTTTCAGACTTTCAATGATATTTCAGGTTATGCATCACTTTTTTAAACAATTTAAAAGCAGATCATCATTAAACAAGATAATACATTTTTAAGAACCATTTAGGTGATCATATCATGCTCTAAATATTATTTCCATGTGCAATTCCCTTGCTTCTGCCATGACTAGTTTTTTAGTCAGTTACTGTTGTTTGGGCGTTATAGTGAATTTGATTCTGGGAGTATTTTCTCCCTCAGGGCTTTAGTGAATTCCATTTTCGCGCTAATTAGCGCAAATTTGCATTTTTGCTCGTTAAAATTCGCACAAAGGCAGAATCGCACTATAGTAAATGACCCCCTAACTGACAATGACTTCTCTCGTGACACTTATACTGTGATCAATGATAATACTGTACACTGTATTAATAACATTACCTGGGAAGGGTTGACATCAAGGGGAAATAAAAGGGTTAACTGTGTGCCTAACAAATGTAATGCGTATAATGTGTGATACTTTTACTTACAGATCTGGCTTCTTTTTCTCCCTGAAGTCAGATTTGATTTCAGGGAGAAGAAACAGATAATTGTCTGTGTACAGAATTCTGTGTGTACACAGAACTCTGTGCTGTGATTGGCCACAGGCCATCAGCAGGTTTCAGGCAAAAATCATTGACTGAAATGTGTCCAATCACAGCATGGGTCAGCAGGGGCACGCTCCAAACCCGGATGAAAGGCCGCAATGTATGGGTATGTCACCTAGCCTGGCTGTGCCGCCCATCCGCAGTAAATGTACGGTTAAGATTGAAGCTGAGAACTCATTTTTTTGTATTTTATTTTCTTAAATAGAAAAAAATTCTTTATTTTAATAAAAATATCATGAATAAAAAAATACTGGCTTTTTAAACTAACACATTCAATAATTGAGGGTTTATTTATCAATCAAGAAGGTGGTAAATGATTGTGCCAACTCTTTCTCGGGGGCTTAAGAAGAGACATGTCTACAAAAGATATATACATCGTAAACAGTAGTCCAACATATTCTGACAATGATGTGCTAAATCTATAGAGACATCAACTTACATATGTGAAATGGATACTTACCAGCTAAAACTTAGGAAATACAAACAGTCCCAGCTGTAGACCTGGAGGTGTCCCAACAAAGCGGGAAAGCAGGGGGCGAGGTGCTCACAGAGACCCAGGATGCTCAAGCTCAAGGTTAAGCTGTAACAATGAATAGTTAAGGTTTTGTATCAAACCTATTTGTTATATCATATTGAGTTATCAAAGCTGCTTTCCCAGCATAGAATACAGTCTATTAAAAAAATAAATATAAGATTGAGTATACTGTAAATTACTTATGTTGGGCAATTATGGCCTCTCAGTGGTTATTAGCAACAAAAAAAATCAGCCATAATGCTGAATAGCCTATAAATGTAATTCACATAACAGAGAGATCAAAATGCAGTTTGGACTAGCTAAGCAATGGATATGGTCACCCTGCTGTGAGTTTGTGCCTCATACATACCTTTAGTAAGAGTGTTCCCTTCATACCCCATATGACAGAACAGACTAAGGGCAGTCTTGCCATTTTCTAAATATAATGCCATGTGGCTGGGGACAACATGACCCAATATGCAACTTCAATGATGTCATAACGTAGCGTGTGTGGCTAGCCCAAGTAGCCTGGCCCAGAGGAGAAAATAGGAAAAGAGATTCACCTCCCATTGGTCTCCCACTGCATGAGTAGTGATCTAGCCATTAATGACAGCGATGATATACTGTTCACCCCTGGTGTCATAATTGTTTGTCCATTTCACATATTTATGTTGATGTTTCTATAGTTTCAGAACAAAGAAAAGAAATTGAAAAAGTGTTTTGGTAACTTTGTTTATCAATATATAGCCTAAAAAGTCCCATAAATATTTTTGCGCATTCTTTCAATAATTGAGAGGTTGGAAGTACGGTTTCTACTTTTGGTAACTAAATAGTACATTTCTTAAGGAGGTCTATACACTAGACCAGCTTTTCTCAACCAAGGTTCCTCCAGAGGTAGCTAGGGGTTCCTTGAGCATTGAGGAATTTCTGCCTCTTCGACGAGTAACCACTGACAACAATGATCTTTTTAGCTCTCTGTAAGGTGGAATTCTTCCCAATGGCCACAAGGGTAAAGAGCATACCTCCAAGTGACTATCACACTAATGTACAAGTAATTATTAGCAGGGGTTCCCTGAGACTGGAAAGGTATTTCAAGGGTTCCTTCAAAGTTTGAAAAAGGTTGCATTAGACCAAAAAAAGGGACAAATAAGGAGGAAAGAGGGACAGTGATGTGATTCTCAAAAGAGGGACAGTCTGTCCAAATCAGGGGCACCTGGGAGCCATGGAACAAGAGCCAGACAACTAGCATTTTCAGAAGAAGAGGCCAGTATTGGCAGTCTATAAATTTATTTTAGAAAGGTTTCCTTTAATATATCTTAAACATTGTTCAGGCATGGTGCACACATCTCATTTACTAGTAGAGCTTTCCTACAGAACATAACAATGAATCATTACATTGAATTTGAAGAGCTTTGCTCGTACTTGCGGACTCCGTAAAGGCTTTCTATAAACCGTCCCAGAGAAACAGCTATTATTGAGCATGTACAGCGCTAAGAGAAGCTGAAGTGCATTGATTCGCAGGCCCTTGTAAAACAGAGAGGGCAGGGAAAAGAAATATGAGATGGAAGTTAGGGACTATTATGTGAATAGGACACCCCGCAGGTCAATACAACCCTTGATTTAGTGGTTATTTTCGCGTTCCTGTAAATGGGAGAAAATAAACCATTAACGCAGATGGTGAGAGAGCTGCACGCATGTGGCAATGCCCTGCTTACACCTGGTGGTTACTGTACAAAATATTGTTATCTGAAAAAGATCTAAGGTGATAGAATTTGATTAAATTTCAAATTGGACTGGCCGTGGGAATGTCTGTACTTGCAGTGGAGATGGCATAGTAGGGGCAGAGCAAGACATAATACTATCATTTATAATTTATACGGAAAATGTAAAGGGCAAGTAAATGTATCAGGTGGTATTATAACATCACCTATATGTAGAGGTCAAGTAAATGGGTCAGGTGACATTATGACATCAACTATATACAGAAGTCATGTAAATGGATCAGGTGGCATTATAACACAGATTTTATGATATATTTTTTTTTATTTTAATAGAGTATCTCTTTAAAATAAAATCAGTAAAACAAATTACCGTCTCCCTTTCCCGGATATCTTGTTTTTCTGACACAGTCGTTCTTTAGCATGCTAGATTTCACTGCTGAGTGATGAAATTCAACTCCAAACAAGTGCTAAAAGCATCCTACATTTAAGGATCTTGCAAAGAAAATTTGTTAGCTAAAAGCTCACGCTTTGACATAAGTAGGGGAAACGAAATGTAACATTGATTTCCCCAGTGTCTGAAAGGTATATCAAATAACGAGAAAATAAAATTGTCAAACTAGAGAATACGTTTCATCAGAATATTTTTGTGTCCTATAAATAAAATGTTCATATCAATTCAAGATATACTATAACATAGTCAACACGAAAAGTATCTGTTTACCAATTAGTATTGACTTTATCTCACTGGTGGATGGTATGTCAGTTGTTAATGCATCCCCTCCCTTCACTCATGTAAGATGTCACCCCTATCCCTGCGCAAGTACAAATACTTAAAGGGATGGTGAGTTTAAAAGAAAGAAGGAAGAAAGAGGAAGGAAGGAAGGCAAGAAGGAAGGAAAGAAAGTATAGGACAGAAGGCAAGTGAGTGAAGAGGCAATCAAGGGATGACGACAGAGAGGGATGATAGGGTATAAGAAAAGAGAAGGAGGGAGGAAGACAGAAAAGGGTGGGAGGAAGGAAGGAAGGAAGGATAGAAGGAAAGAGAGGATGGAAGACTACAGGAAAAGGTGAGATGAAGGGAGGGAGGAAGGGAAGGAAATATAGTATAGGATAAAAGGCAAGAAAGGAAGGAGGGAATGAAGGGACGAGAGGAAAGAGAGAGGGATGCTAGGATAGAAAGAAAGAGAGGGACGGAGGAAGACAGGAAAGGGTGGGAGGAAGGAAGGAAGGATAGTATAGGACAGAAGGCAAGAGAGGGAAGATGAAATCAAGGGATGGTGAGAGAGAGGGGGATCATAGGATAGAAGGAATGCGAGAGGGATGGTAAAATACAGGAAAGAGCCAGATGAAGGGAGGGAGGAAAGGAAGGAAAGATAGTATAGGATAGAAGGCAAAAAAGGGAGGAGGATTGGATAGAAAGAAAGAGAGGGACGGAGGAAGACAGGGTTGGAAGGAAGGAAGGATAGGAGGCAAGAGAGGGAGGAGGGAAGGAGGGAGGAGGGGATAAAGGGATAAAGAGAGGGTAGTAGGTAGGAATGTAAGACAGGGAAGGGTGGGAGGATAGGATGAAGAGCTGAAGGGAAAAGGGAAGGAAGGAGAAAATTAAGGAAGAAGGGAAGGAAGGAAGACAGGAAGGAAGAGAAGAAGGAAGACAGACGGAAAGGTAGGAAAGGAGGAGAGAACGTCATGATGAGAAGCATGAAGGGAAGAAGGAAGGAAGGAAGGAAACAGATGCAAGGATAGGAGGTAGGAACGAAGAAAGGAAGAAAATGAAGGAAGAATGGAGTAAAATAGATGTAAAGAAGTAAGGAGGAAAAGAGAAATAAGGAAGGAGATAGAAAGAAGACGGAAGGAAGGAATGTAGGAGATAAAGCAGGAAGGAAAAAAATGAGTGGGAAGAAAGAAAAACTGCCTTCGGTACACATTATTCTTATTGGGTTTCACCCTGACTTGTGGCTGAAATAATGCACTTGTAAGGCCTCATACACACAGACGTTTTTACAAATGCGTTTTTGAGCTTTTTTTACAGCTTAAAAATGCCTCTCCATGTTATTCAGTGGCCTCATACACACACACAGACGTTTTTGAGCTGTAAGGGACATAGGCGTTTTTAAGCTCCAAAGAAATCCCAAGGACCAGCACGTTCTCAGGCTCCAGCGCTAGAGCTGTAAAAAATACGCCGGCAAAAGCTCAAAAACATGGCTTAACATTGTATACACAGCATTAAGCCTTGTCAGGCATTTCTCTGTCTCTATTCAAAATTAATGGTTCCATATGGGAGCCCATTAATTTGAAAAGAAGTCGCACCAGAAGTCGGATCATGATGATCTTACTTAAGGTGCGACTTGTGTGCTGAGAATCTTGAAGGGAAACAACCTGCAAAAATGAAAAAAAAAGATGTCACCTCCCAAGGCACGATGGGATGGTGACGCCCTAAGGGACGGGGCCTCCAGATAACGTCAGCAGATGGCCCTGCCCCATGCCAACATAAGTCAATGCACAGCGTGGAGCCAGCATTATTCCGGGAGATCGCATTGAGTCAACATCAGAAGAAGAACAGAGGGAGAAGACAGTGGAGAAGATCTGGCAAAAGAGCGAGAAGACAGAAGACTCAGCAAAAGAGCAGAAGAAAGAAGACCCCTTAGAAGGAAGAAGACCCTACAAAAGAGCAGAAGAAAGAAGACTCCGGGTGAGAGAAGAGCCAGAGAGGGAGAAGATGCCGGAGCTGATTTGATGAAATACTTTAAAAACCAGTGTAGTGTGTATATTTTTTACACTTTTTTTTAGGTGAATGGGTAGGAGTACAATGTACCCCATACTCATTCACATAGGGTGGGGGTCGGAAACTGGGGGCCCCTTTGACAACCACCGGCCAGGGTTGTTGGGAAGAGGCCTTTGTCCTCATCAACATGGGGACAAGGTGCTTTGGGGTGGGGGGCACAGGGCCCCTCCTGTCCCAAAACACCCACCTCTCCATGTTGAGGGCATGCGGCCTGGTATGGTCCAGGAGGGGGGGCGCTCGCTTGCCCTCCCCTTTCCTGACCTGCCAGGCCGCATGCTCGGATAAGGGTCTGTTATGGATTTTGGGGGGCCCCACAACATATTTTTTTGGTGTGGGGGTTTCCTTTAAGATCCATACCAGACCGAAGGGTCTGGTATCTCTTGGGGGGAATCCCGCGCAAACTTTTTATTTTAATTTTTGCAGGGGTTCCCCTTTAAGATCCTCAGCACACAAGTCACACCGCAAGTCGGATCATCATGATCTGACTTCTGGTGTGACTTCTATTCAAATCAAGCGGCTCTAATAGGGAACCATTGATTTTGAATAGAGACAGAGAAATGCGGCTAAACGCTCATTGACACCAATGCAAAATGCTGCTAAAATCAAGTTTTTAACGCAGCTTTTTCCTGGCATCGGTACTAGCTTTACGGCTCATTTTTCATAACCCCCGTGTGTATGTAGCCTAAATGTTTGTTTTCTCGCATTTCTTTGCTGTTTGATCACAGGAGATAATGGGGTTATTTTGTCACTTCTATGTTATATTCTATTCATACAACATTGTACAGTAGGAATTACAGAAAAAATAATGTACATTGCTAACAAAACAGAACATAACAACATAACTGGAAACAAGAAATTGTAAAAGCCTTGTTGGTTGGAGCACACAATCTTATGGGGACTGAAACAGAAGACAAATAAAATCCTTATATACCAACATTAATATAAAGTTTGCCTATGCTTTAAGGAAAATTGCGATGGGAGTTGTTGACATTTGAGATATACAGACACTGCCGGCCTCATTCTAAAACTGCTATTTCAATGGCCGACATGCTTCTTTAATTTTAGAACTTTAAATCAAAGATTCAAAGTTATGAATTTGCTTCGGTTCGCGAACAGAAGAGTTCACAAAAATTTGTTTCAGTTCACAAACTCTACTTTGTTTCTCGAACACGAGCTACGGACATCTTCCCTGCTTTGACCCGTTCATATTGGGAAGAGCAGTGAACCTGTCCACTCAGGTAGGGGTTTCTGCCCCCTGACTACCATGAGGGTTAGCTCACTTGATTGGGAATCATGTAAAAACAGTTCATATGAATCCTATAACTTTATCATGCCCTCAGATGATCTTTTCCTGGATGCACAGTGCTGTTTTCTGGCCTATAGATTAGCCATTTAAATTGGGGTTTGGGATTGTTTCAAACAAGGATTAACCACTTCCACACTGCCTACCGTATATTTGCGGCGGCAGTGCCGATGTGTCCCACGAATCGCCGTAAATAAACGGCGATTTGCGGAGTGGCAGCTAGGGGGCCTGCGGCTCGGGGGGACCTGATGTCCGCTGGCGAGCTGCGATGAGCTGCCAGAGCCAAAGAGCGGGGAACCGCCAATGTATACAAGGTGGTTCCCCGCTCTGTTAGTGTGGGCTTAGGAGATCTACTGATCCCTGTCACTGGGTTCAGTTAGATCTCTTATGCCCAAGGTAGCCCAGCCCCCCCCCCCCCCCCAGTTAGAATACGCCTAGGGAACACATTTAACCCCTAGAGCTCCCCCTGCAGGTTAACCCCTTCACTGCCAATGGCCTTTACACAGTAATCAGTGCATTTGTATAGCACTGATCGCTGTATAAATGCCAATGGTCCCAAAAAAGTGTCAAAATGGTCCGACATGTCTGCTGCAATATCGCAGTACCGCTAAAAATCGCAGATCGCTGCCATTACTAATAAAAAATTAAAAAAAAAATAAAAACCCCAGAAATTAATTCTCATCATCCGTACACGCGGCAACTTTTGCGCAAACCAATCAATAAACGCAGATTGTGATTTTTTTTTACCAAAAATATGAGGCAGAATATAAATCGGCCAAAACCGATGAAAAAAAAAGTTTTTTTTATATTTTTTTTGGATTTGTATTTTAGCAAAAAGTGAGAAAAACGTATTTTTTTTTTTTTGCAAAATTGACGCTCTTTTCTGTTTATAGCGGCAATCAGAAATGACGCAGAGGTGATCAAATACCACTAAAAGAAATCTCTATTTGTGGGAAAAAAAGAACACAAATTTTGTTTGGGTACAACGTCGCACGACCGTGCAATTGTCAGCTAAAGCGACACAGTGCCGAATCGCAAAAAGTGCTCTGGTCCTAAAGGGGGAAATCCTATGAGGGCTGAAGTGGTTAAAGAGGAGCTATAGTTTTTTTTTTTCTTTTTAGATGCACACATGAAAGAGGTCAGCTTAATGTAAAAGATCATATGCAATACATGTTTAAAACCTTTTTTTTGTACATACATTTCATAATACCGTATATATAAACAAAAAAAAAGTTCAGAATGGATTAACCTGATTTACTATGGGAAAACTTGCCTCGGTTCACAACCAATTCGGTTCGCGAACAAAGTCATTTCACAAATTAAATATCACTGTATATGTTTTCTTTTTAACCCCTTCATGCCTAAGCCTTTCTCTGACACTTGTTGCTTACAAGTTAAAATCCCCATTTTTTGCAAGAAAATTACTTAGAACTCCCAAACATTATATATATTATCAGAGACCCTAGAGAATAAAATGGCAATCATTGCAATATTTTATGTCACACAGTATTTGTGCAGCAGTCTTTCAAATGCAATTTTCTTGGAAAAAATTTGTTTTCATGAATTAATAAAAAACAAAACAGTAAAGTTAGCCCAATATTTTTGTATAATGTGAAAGATGATGTTATGCCAAGTAAATATATACCTAACATGTCATGCTTTAAAATTGTACACACTCATGGAATGGCGACAAACTACGGTACTTAGTAGGTGACGCTTTAAACATTTCTATAGGTTAGCAGTTTAGAGTTACAGAGGATGTCTTGTGCTAAAATCATTGCTCTTGCTCTAACGATCGCGGCGGTACCTCACATGTGTGGTTTGAACACTGTTTACATTTGTGGTCCTGACTTTCGTCTGTGTGCGAGCACGGAGGGAGGGAGCGCTTTAATTTTTTTTTTTTTTTCTTATTTTTTTTTTTTTTTACACGTTCCCTTTGAAAAAAAATTCTGATCAGTTGTATTGCTGTCAGAAGGAATGTAAACATCCCTTGTGACAGTAACAGACAGTGACAGGTTCTCTTTATGGAGGGATCAGGGGCCTATAGACCCCAAATCAATCCTTTGCACTTAAAAGCATTCAAAATGCCAAGTTTGGCTGTTTTGAATACTGTATTTTTTTTAAATTTTGGTGCATCTAAGTCTTCTGTAAACCAGAAGTGATGTTATGGCATCGCTTCCAGGTTACTAGATCCGAGACCCGATCAAAGCCGATTCTGGCTTCGTTCGGGTCTCCGGCCAGCCGGCCAGTTGGTCGCTTGGGCCTCCCGGTCGGA
Source organism: Glandirana rugosa (assembly GCA_018402905.1). Lineage (NCBI taxonomy): Eukaryota > Metazoa > Chordata > Amphibia > Anura > Ranidae > Glandirana > Glandirana rugosa. The sequence continues at coordinate 8,877 of BLSH010473573.1, read as the reverse complement.
CGGGTGAGCCATGGAAGGCGATGGGAGGAGGGTTGTCCCCTACTGCTACTTGGGATAACAGCCGAGCAGCTTCTTAGCACTTTAGCGCTTAGCATAGTTTAATTTTAACCTATTTAGTTATTGCTGCCCACGCTGCTATGTGTTTCCCGCATTGATCAACAATCACATTGTTGCGCAACACTTTTTTATCTATCAAAATACAGAAAATACTTGTTGATCTTGCCAGAAATGTAGTGTCCTTATTACTTCAGGGGAGCTCAGCTGAATTCACAGTGTTAACTTTGTTCTGTAAACTGCTAATCTCATCATATCCATGTAATGGATTAAACGTTTGAAGTCCAGCCTGGGTGACAACCATGCAGCCTAAAAAAAGACAACTAATGCAGCCACCACATCCATGGACTGGTAACTGCAATATATTACATTTTTGTCTTTAGGTTTTACATATCCTTTAATTTTGTATTTAGTAATGTATAAATATAACACTTACATGTATAGTGCTCTCCCCCGAAGGCTTCACTGAGAATGCCCAGGTCCACCTTTCTAGAGTACAGAGGAGGCTGCCAGACTGAAACACAACACAGTTCAAAGCACACTGACAAATGTAGGCTCACTTTGGGGGATGTATTATTGTGGATTTATTGCAGAAAACTTGAGAGGGATAGGGGTGCAAGATACTCTAAAATGTTAGAAGAGATTACTAGGATAACAAAGTCCTCTAGATGTAGCAGCCTTGGCTGGGGGTAAGAGCAGGGCTTTTCTTCTGGCCGAATGTGCTGCAACGCCATGCCAGAACCTCCACCAGACATTGTCAGTCAGGGAACAGAAGCAGGGCATCTGCATAAGTTGGCGATAGTCTATAGTTCCCGCTGCAACCTGAGACAGTGAAGGGTGACAGACCGGATGCTCATTTTGGCAGCAGTCACACAAGGAGCTGTGTGGAGAGAAAGACATGTGTAACCTGACTGCTCACTATGCTGTGGAGACAGCAGGTCTGGAGAGAAGCTGCGCAGCCTTTGATGGGAAATTATGAATTGGCATTGTTGCAGGATGGGTCTTTGTCTCTTAATGCTGCTTGGATGTGGGTCTGTGACTGTCTTTTAGCTGAAATGGACCATCTCATCGCTGAATTGGGCTATCTCTTAACTGGATTGGGCTGTCTCTTAGCTGTATTGGACTGTCTCTTAGCTGGATTGGGCCATCTCTTATCTGGATTGGGCTGTTTCTTAGCTGGATTGGACTGTCTTTTAGCTGGGCTGGGCTGTTTCTTAGCTGGATGGGCTATCTCTTAGCTGGATTGGGCCATCTCTTAGCTTTATTGGGCTGTCTCTTACTGTAGCTAGATTGGACTCACTCTTAACTGGATTGGGCTGTCTCTTAGCTTTATTGGACTGTCTTTTAGCTGGATTGGGCCATCTCTTATCTGGATTGGGCTGTCTCTTAGCTGGATTGGACTGTCTTTTAGCTGGGCTGGGCTGTTTCTTAGCTGAATGGGCTATCTCTTAGCTGGATTGGGCCATCTCTTAGCTCTATTAGGCTGTCTCTTACTGTAGCTAGATTGGACTCACTCTTAGCTGGATTGGGCTGTCTCTTAGACGGATGGACTGCCCCTTAGCTAGATATATGAAGCATGTCTCTTTGCTGGATATATGGAGCATGTCTCTTTTCTATATGTGGCATGTCTGTTTGGTCTTGTCTGGAAGTGCCTCTAAGCTGGATATTTCTAATGTTTTGCCCATTTTACTGCGTTGCTTTTTATTAACAAATCCCATATAACTTACCTGTATAGCCTCTCAACTTACACTTGGTTTCCTGTTCTCTAAAGATGGCAGTTCTAGGGGCGGAGACAAGTGTGACCGGGGGGGTTCCTGCGCCTTTTCTCTGAGAAAGCGGTATGAGTCCTTACAGCAACCAGACTTCAGACACACCTGGAAGTATGTCCAATATGAACAAAACATGCTCTGCTTTAGAATAATAAATGGAGGAATGGGCTACGGGATAGGTGCGTATGAACATGTAAGAATTTACTGGTGTATTATATGAGAAGCCTTTATATAGACAAAAATAAAAACACATCACCAGGAGAGGAGCTTCTAGCCATAAAAAAATACCAGGGGCATTTAGCAGTTGAGAGTTGACCATTCATTTATTCCAATGGCCAGAGTAAATGAATATTCCAGCCAATGAAAATGCTAGACACGCCTAAATGCATGTGCAAATTGAGGCTTTAGGCACATTTTTTAGGCTGCTTTTTTCCTACCAGGAGAAAAGGTCTCCAGAGAAGTTAAGAAAAATGCTCAGTGTGCACAAGGCCTTAAAGTACAACGAAAAGCAAAACCTTTGTTTGGAGTTCTTAATAGAGTACAGAGGGATTCGAACACCTGTCAGATGTGTATCATCACAGAGAGTGAAAGTGAAACCCAATCAAAAATTTTCAGTTGTCACCAGAGCAGAAATAGGGGGAGATCTTTCAGGAGGTAAGTACTTCTGGTAAGCGACCCTGATGAGCTTGGGTTTAGTCCAAACCCAGAAGTTAGCTGTCATTGCTGGCCATTGATCTGCAGACAGGAAGATTCCCCACCTCGTAGCTCATATACACAAATGGGCAGGATGCGTGTGCCATCATTGACTTAATATGGACACATGGCCATGCTGGCTTAATGCTGTTGCTTTGGATAGAGATGAGAGGGGTTGTCAGGTCTGTATTGCATCTATGTTCCTGTTAGAAAGATTCTTCCTCTCTGTTTGTCCTGGTGATTATCATCAATGAGAGTGAGAGAGAATCACAAATTTTTAATTATCACCAAAGCAGGAATAGAGGGTAATTCGTTCAGTGGGGGGCATTAACTGTGGTGAGTGATCCTAGTGGTAACTAGTGGTGATCCTGGGTTCGGGCTTGGTTTTGGTTTGAACACAAGTTTGTTTGAACCTGAGCATTAGCTGCCATTGCTTGGCCAATGAGCTGCAGGAAGGAAACTCCTTGCCTTGCAGCTGATGTTCACAAGGGGGCAAGGATGCTTGTGACATCATTGACCTAATATGGCACATGACCATATTAGGTACAGTAAAAATATTTGATCAAATATGGGCACATGGTCATATTAGGTTAATGTCCCTGACCTAATACAGGAACATGGTCATATTAGGTTAATGTCATGTATAAATATGGGCACATGATCATATTAGGTTGATGTCATTGACCTAATATGGGCACATGATCATATGAGGTTAATGTCATTGACAGTGGTGGCCGCCGCTCCATTAGGGGCACAGGGGCTGCCCCCCCAATCCATGTGCCCGGCCCCTCATCTACATGCAGGGTGCCGGAAGCATGGATTTCAATGTTTTTTTTTTTTTTTTGAGGCATATAATTAGAGCCTGAGGCTCTAATTGGCTTCAAAAAGGGTGGGCACGAGGTGCAGAGCACTGAGCCCCAAGACCACTCAGTTGTGTGACATTAGCGAATTAATATCCTGCTTCTCCTTCCAGCCATCAAGAAGCGGGTCCTGAGACCCAATTGGTCAGGAAGTCTTAGGACTCCTGGCCAATCGGGTCTCAGGACCCACTTCCTGTTTGCCCGGGAGGAAAAGCAACGGCCCCGGCTCTTTCTTTGGCAAGCTGCAGCAGGTGGAGGGGCAGCAACAGCCTTTTCCAGCTTCCAGGAGCCCTACCCCGGATCTAACAACACCACCATCACTTCGCCATCGTCCTCCTAAGGTAAGGCCATGGATCACAGCCTTCCCGTCCAACCCAGGTTTGTTTGCCGCCCCCCCCCCCAAATATTGAGCACCAGCCGCCACTGGTCATTGATCTAATATGGCCATATTAGGTCAACAATGTCATGAGCATCCTGATCCTTTGTATATGTGCTGCTACAGGGCAGACAATCTCTCACATGCAGATCATTGGCTCAGCAATGACAGCTATATCTTCAGTTTGGATTAAACCCAATTCAGCCCGAACCCAAGCTCATCCCTGGTAACAAGCAGGGATTTCCACTCATATTTTGTTGTGAGTATGGAAGTTAAAGTAAAGGGAAATCTCCCCAATATCAGCCAGTTGGAGGTACAACTATTCCTCACTCACTTACTCTATCCTTTTTTCCTTACTGTATCTAAAATTTAAAAAAAAATGGCTTTAGTTCTAAATCACACAGTTGATTGAGTTCCTCCTTCCAGGCAGTGTTTATTTTTCTCCCTACATCTTATACAGTTCAATGGTTTTTCGAGTCTTCTTTTACATAGTTATCATCCTCCATATTATTACAAACATGAAGAACAGCCGCATAAAAGGAAGACTCCGTTTGTCCGGATAATCCTGCAAACCCCTTCACACAGCCCCACAGTGGCACAGAAATATTTCCTTACAAATCAAATATAGTTCTAGTCTGAATCTTTCAAGTAATTAACTGTGGTTGTATAATGGACAAAACATATTTGTCCTAATTCTCTAAAGAAGGATTTGGTTGGTGTATTAAGTATCCCACTGGGGATATTGGCATAACAACACAATTAGGATTCTATTGAGCAGAAACGGTCCCTGCCGGTTTATAAAATGCCTTCTCGATGGAGACTCCATGGAGCTGTGCAAATTGTTTAGTTCTACATACGGTTAATGGCTGATTTATTAAAATGTGGCCAAAGGAACTTGAATTGAAAGGGTGGCAATTGGCCATAACAACCCCTAGGGGCAAACAGCTAAAGACACCAATAAAATACACATACAAGGTCCTGTTCTTTTTTTTCTTTTTCCAAATAAGTTTTATTGTAAAAATGTTTACAATACATGGTATCAAACATGCAGAAGGCAATTAAACATCAGTAAAGTATACATAATGGGTGTAACATTACTCATTAAAGCATATCAAACCAGGTGGAGTAGCCATTGTTCCCAATAGAGGTCTGCGTACGAATTGAAACAAGGGAATCTACCAAACCTCAGCTTATGAGGTGCAAAGCCTGTTGTAGAGGTCTTTCTTTCTTCTCGAGCTAAGACCAGCTCAATTGGGCTTATGTATATGTTCCGTTGTCTAATTAGGTGAGGAAGGGTTGAGTCCTAAAAATGGGGTGTGACTATGGAGGAGGCGTTCTTAGCTGATCAGCTATTTGGTGTTGGATGTAAGGAAGACAGCTAACCACCTAATGTAGGTGTGGGGATGTGTATGTGGGGAAGAATAACACGGAAGAGGGGGAAAACAGAGGAAGGGGAAAAAGGTAGGGGATAGAGAGGAAGAAAAAAAAAGGGGGGATCAAGAGGGGGCATGGGGGGGGCTAGGAGGAAAATAAATCTGAGGGTCTCACCTCCTCGGTCTCCATAAGGGACAGCATATGGTTAAAGATTAGAGTTGAGCGAACCCGAACTATAAAGTTCGGGTCCGTACCGAACTTTGGGGTGTCCGTGACCCGGACCCGGACATTTGAAAAAAAGTTTGGGTTCGGGTTCTGGGTTTGGGTATTTGATCACGCATGTTGAATAGCTGCAGGGCAGCCAATCAACAAGCGTTTCACTGGTTTGCCCTTAGAAGCCATCACAGCCATGCCTACTAATGGCATGGCTGTGATTGGCCAGTGCATCATGTGACCCAGCCTCTTTATAAGCTGGAGTCACTTAGTGCTGCATGTCACATGCTCTCTGGGTAGTGTAGAGAGAGGATGCTGCCAGCGCTGTGAGGGACAGATTGCAGATATAATAACATCTCATTCTGTATTACAGAACGATCTGATTGTGGACTAGGTAGAGATTACTACTACTGCTTTTAGGGACAGATTGCAGATCTAATAACATCTCATCCTGCATTACAGAACGATCTGACTGGACTAGGTAGAGTCTACTGCTTAGAGGGACAGATTATTGTTCTAAAATCATCTTCTAGTTCTATAGGGTCTGGCTCCTTCTGTTGCTGTAAGGAACAGATTATTGTTCTAAAATCATTTTACTTCCTTTTGCAGCCCTCTAGCATTTTCCAGGACTTTTTTACAATCATTTTTGTGCCGAAAAGTTCGGGTCCCCATTGACTTCAATGGGGTTCGGGGTAAAGTTCGGGTCAAGTTCAGTACCGAACCCAAACTTTTTCCCGAAGTTCGGCCGAACCCACCAAACCTGAACATCCAGGTGTTCGCTCAACTCTATTAAAGATCAATACTTGGATCTATTCAAAAGTAGTCTCTTTTAAAAGAGGGGAAGCCTCTCCCAGGCTCATCCCTTGGGTAGGGGCAGGAAGTTCTTTGTGTCAGATCAACGGAATAATCTCCTTACAAGTATCAATGGGGGTAGCCAGTTAGTTATCGGCGGGATCGGGATGGTTAGTCCCATCAAGGTAGCATATCTCTCCGTGAAACAGAAGTGGGTACAACAGACCCAAATCCGTGAGAATTGAAGGTCCTGTTCTAACTGCCAAAAGATTTGTATTTCTGTATATCCAGAATTGTCGCCGGTCAAACTCTGCAGTCCAAGTTAAAAATCCTGTGGCTGTGGACAAAAGTGTGGAAGCGGCATATTATTGTTAGTATTTGGGTAGGCTGCTGAGGGAAGAAGTAAAACCACGGCTCAGCCATCTGTGTTAAAGAGCCCTTAATCTGACAGTCACCAATTCCCCGCAGGTGAAACTTCTTGGTGCATGAGAATTAATCACTTCAGCCCCGGAAGGTTTTACCCCCTTAATGACCAGGCCATTTTTTACAATACATTTATTTTATTTCAGGTACTTATATAGCACTGTCAATTTACGTAGCACTTTACATATACATTCACATCAGTATATAACTGCCCCAGACGATGTCAGTGATGACGAAACGTGTCGGATGGAGCCAGCCAGCGTGACGTCACTACGTTCCGGATCATGGCCGCCATTGTTTTGGTTTGAAACAAACCACAATGTGTTTCACCGCTTTCCTGTACTGAAGTTGCATGTGAGTGTATTTTGGTCTGTTCACATTAAATTGTTTTAAGCCTACTACACTATCAGTACCTTCTTTTCTATATTGGTGCGGAGTATTAGAGACCAGGAACACGTAACGGTCTTGAAGAATCTAGGACCATAGCGATTGACCACTACATTACCTATCTGCTGGTTCATTGCAAGATATACCCACACACAGGCCAGTAAGACCTCCATAATAGGGGTCATCACATGATGGTAAGAGGCAGTTTGTGTGGGTGTCGGTGATGGTTCGTTTTCTTCTATGGTGATCACTTCTTCCATTTGTTATATCACTTTCAGGATTTACATCAAGGAACTCTTTTGGGACTTCATCTGTTGTTCTTAATGTGCAAATTTATGAGCGCTGCACCAATGTTCTTAGTACATTCACATCAGTGCCTACCCTCAAGGAGCTTACAATCTAAGGTCGCTAACTCACATTCATACATATACTAGGGCCAATTTAATCAGGATTTAATTAACCTACCAGCATGTCTTTGGAGGGTGGGAGGACACCGGAGTACAGGAGGAAACCCACGCAGGCACAGGGAGAACATGCAAACTCCAGGCAGGTAGTGTTGTGGTTGGGATTTGAACCAGCAACCCTTTTGCTGGTTTTTATTTTTTGCTATATAAACAAAAAAATACTGAAAATTTTGAAAGATAACAATGGTTTTTACTTTTTGCTATGAAACGTATCCAATATAAACAGGGGACAAGATATCATCATTTGTAATTGTGAGTATGGTAATTAAGGATTTTGTGCACCTTTTTTTTGTTATCTTAAATTTTAGCAGTAAAAACATGATTGGGGTTGTAACCCCCCCCACCACCTCTATCCCAACCCACATACACCTTGATATTCTTAGGGCTGGTTCACACCACAAAAACGCACTTCAGATCCGTTCTGGGTGTGTTTCTGCATGCACGTTTTTAATGCTTTTTTGGCGTGTTCTGGTGCATTTTTGATGCATTTCTGGATGCATTCCAGATGCTTTTTTTCTTCTTTTTTCCTGTTTTTTCTTTTTTTTTTTGAGGGCCATTTCACACCACATGTAGTCCAGCGCATTTTTTTCTGCATCAAAAAACACATGGCAAGCAGGTTATATGGTTTTCAATGGCAAGTTCACACCAGTGCGGTCAAGTCCAGGGCTTTCCAGTTCCAGATAAAAAAGTAGAACATTCTGCATTTTTCCTGCACTGGACTGTACTAGAATGCGTTAATATGCATCAAAAACGTATCAAAAATGCACCAGGTCCCAGTACAGTGAAAAAAAAACTAGAAAAAGAAGAAAAAAAGCATTTGGAATGCACCCGGAAACGCATAAAAAATGCCAAAAGAGCGTTAAAAAAGAGCATGCATAAACGCACCTGGAGTGGATCTGGAGTGCATTTTTGTGGTGTGAACCAGCCCTTACTGTACTGAGGTCCGGTGCATTTTTGATGCGTTTCAGTGCATTCTGGTGCATTTTTGATGCGTATTACCGTTGTCCAGTGCAGGAAAAATGCAGCATGTTCTACTTTTTTTTTCTGGAACTGACCACACTGCTGTGAACTATGCCATTGGAAACCATACAGCCTATTTTACATGCGATTTTGATGCAGAAAAAAAATCCACCGGACTGCATGTGATGTGAACCAGTCCTTAAACTTTAATGAAGCCATAGAATCAGCATGAGAGCCAAGCAGCATTTACAGAAGAGGAGGACAGCAATGGCCGATGGTATATCTCTCTGGGGACCGCCAGTTTCCATTGTGCCATAGCATGGCGCTCTCTGTCTCAGCAGCCACAACAGCTGGAAAACCATTAAAGATCATAGATTTATGGCGGAATGTCTCAGATTTCTATTTGGAAAGTTTTCATTCTTGGAATTACAGTGAGACAAATTTTGTTTTTAAATATAACACCAGTCCCTGCTTAACGTAAACCCACCATAAAAAAGAGATTATGTCATGTG
>BLSH010473572.1:423066-451857 GCA_018402905.1 Glandirana rugosa | reverse complement strand
AGATTGAAAGACTCCGATTGAAGGAGAAAACTGGATTTTGTTACCTGTGTACGAAGATGGGTGTGACTACCGTTGACGGAACTGGAGTATAAGAGGATAGATACGTGAGGTACGTTGGAGAGGTTGTAAGGAAAAAGAGAGAGACTAGTGGTGGAATAATCGAAGTGAGAGAGGAACAGAAGGAGGAGGAACGGAAAGTCGATGGTTTGTTAATGGGCATCTTTGGAAGCGGTAGAATTGAGAAGAGAAGAAAAAAGACGATGTCTAACAGAGATGCTGTTTTAGAGTAGTAACAGGACGGGGTTGGACCGGTGAAGATATATGTTGTCGAGTATCTAGGGTGGATGACAGTGAGCTGTTGTATATAGAAGTGGCCAGGTTGGGGCAGGACAATGATGAGATTTTGTCGTAGAGACAATCTGTAGCAGAAAAAAGAAGAGAAGAGTTAAGATGGCGAAGGTTTCTACGGGTAATTGTTTGGTAGCTGAAAGGCAAGGAGGAGGAAGACAAGGAGAGAGTGAAGCTAATAAGGTGGTGATCAGAGAGAGAAAAAGGAATGTTGGAGAGGTTGCATGGAGTGCATAGATAGGAGAATATGAGGTCAAGGCAGTTGCCATCAGTGTGGGTAGAAGCATGTGTCCATTGTTTTAGGTCAAAAGAGGAAGTTAGCCTCAGAAAGTTAGAAGTAGCAGGGGTGTCAAGATTAGCAGGGATGTTGAAGTCGCCAAGAATGATTGTTGGAATTTCAGTATAGATGTGGTATCTGTTATTATCGTTAATCTGGGAATTCGGAAAAATCTGCATTTGATTTGTTCCATTTGTATAGATGTGGTATTCGTTATTATTGGTAATTCGAGAATTTGGAAACATTCAAATTTGGTTTGTTCCATTTGTATAGATGCGGTATTTGTTTTTTCGGTAATCCGGGAATTTGGAAACATTCGAATTCGGTTCATTCCATTCGTATAAATGTGGTATTCGTTATTATCGGTAATTCGGGAATTCGGAAACATTCGAATTCGGTTCGTTCCATTCGTATAGATGCAGTATTCGTTATTATCGGTAGTTGGGTAATTCTGAAAAATTTGAATTCGGTTCGTTCCATTCGTATAGATGTGGTATTCGTTATTATCGGTAATCCGGGAATTCTGAAAATTTTTAATTCAATTTGTTCCATTCGTATAGATGCGGTATACGTTATTATCAGTAATCCGGGAATTTAAAAAATTTGAATATGGTTTGTTCCATTCGTATAGATGCGCTATTTGTTATTATCGATAATTCGGTAATTCGAAAAAATGTGAATTCGGTTTGTTCTATTCGTATAGATGCGGTATTCGTTATTATCAGTAATTCGGGAATTCGGAAACATTCAAATTTGTTTCGTTCCATTCATATGGATGCAGTATTCTTTATTATCAGTAATTCGGGAATTCAGAAAAATTCAAATTTGGTTCGTTCCATTCGTATAGATGTGGTATTCGTTATTATCGGTAATCTGGGAATTCGAAAGAATTTGAATTTGGTTTGTTCCATTCGTATAGGTGCGGTATTCATTTTTATCGGTACTTTGGGAATTCAGAAACATTCGAATTTGGTTTGTTCCATTCATATAGATGCGGTATTCGTTATTTTGAAAATTTGAAAATTTGGATACATTTGTATTCGTTACATTCACTAACAGGCAGACAAATTTGCAAGGAAATTCCAATACCTAACTAATTTAATGGTTTATAACTATTATTATAGTTTTTATTATTATTATTATTTTTAATAATAAATAATAATAATAATAAAATTAAAAAACTATAATAATGGTTCTGGTTAATAAAAATAATAAACTTAATTATTTAATTATAATAGAAATTATCCGAATGGTTTTTGTTCTTTAGGATTTTAGAATTTTCTGATTTTCGTTCTTTTGATTGTTCTGATTTTCGTTCTCATTTTAGGAGTTTTGTTCTTTTTGCATTTTCTTGATTTTCGTTCTTATCTTTGAATTCTTGATCTTTTGAATTTTCGGATTTTCGTTCTTACTTTTGGATTTTTGTTCTTTTAAATTTTTGAATTGCAGATTTTCGTTCTTTCGAATTTTCGGATGTTCATATTTCAGATTTTCGTTCTTTTGGATTTTCAAATTTTGTATTTTTGCTCTTTCCAATTTTCACTCTTTTCAAAATGTATTTTTGGAAAAATTTGTGAAACGGTTTTTCGTTATTTGGATGTTTTCGAATCAACGAATATTCCTAATTTTGACGAAAAATGAATTGCACATGTCTAATAGAGACAGAATGGTGGTCTGCTTATGTAAACAAGGCAGACCTTTGTTCTGCCAGAAAGGAAAATGGAGATTTCAAGTTTCTGCTAAGCAGAAACATTGACCTATGTTTTCCTTTGGTCAAAGCCCATCCCCCTACAGTTAGAAAGCACACACAGGGAACAGGAAATAGGAATTTAACCCTTTGAGAGCCCCTGATGGTAACCCTTTCCCTGCCAGCGTCATTTATACAGTGACAGTGCATTTTTTTAGCACTGATTGGTGTCACTAGTCCCCAAAAAGTGTCACATAGTATCAGATTTGTCCACCGCAATGTCGCAGTCCCGCTAAAAAATTGCTGATCACCGCCATTACTAGTAAAAAATATTAAAAAAAAATAAATAGCCCCTAAATCTACCCCATAGTTTGTAAACGCTGTAAGTTTTTTCGCAAACCAATCAATATATGCTTATTGGGAATTTTTTTTACCAAAAATATGTAGCAGAATACACATTGGCCAAAATTTGTGAAGAAATTTAGATTTTTTAAATTTTTTTTTATTGGATTTGTTTTATAGCAGGAAGTAAAAAATATATATATATTTTTTCAAAATTGTCGCTCTATTTTTGTTTATAGCAAAAAAAATAAAAACCGCAGAGGTGATCAAATATCACCAAAAGAAAGCTCTATTTGTGGAGGAAAAGGGACATCAATTTTATTTGGGTACATTGTTGCACGACCGCCAATTGTCAGCTAAAGCAACGTAGTGCTGTATCACAAAAAAATGGCCTGCACATGAAGGGGGTAAAACCTTCCAGGGCTGAAGTGGTTAACCACTTCCCGCCCGGCGCATTGACAAATCCTATCCTGACTGGACGTCTCAGGATAATCCGCGATCGCGGCGATCGGTGGTGCTGTGGGTCAGTCTGACCCACCGCATTACCGACCAAGGTAAAAGGCTTCGATCCGAAGCCTTTTACCATGTGATCAGCCGTGACCAATCACGGCTGATCACAGTGTAAATAGGAAGAGCCGTTTATCGGCTTTTCCTCTGCTCAGGTCTGCAGACCTGAGCAGCGGAGAGCCGATCGGCTGCTCTCCTGACAGGGGGGGCCCCAATAAGGCCGCCCAGGACCACCAGGGAAAACATACAGAGGCCGCCCAGGACCACCAGGGAGCTCCCACTAGACCACCAGGTAAGGGCCATATTATGCACTGTAGGGATGGCACTGTGCCCATGTATGATGCCTGCCAATGCCATCCCTAACAGTGCTTGTTGCACCAGTGCCCACCACTGCCACCTATAAGTGCCCACCTGTGCCCACCTGTGCCACCTATCATTGCCCACCTGTGCCACCTAAAAGTGCCCCCTATCAGTGCCCATCAGTGCCCAGTGCCACTTATCAGTGCCGCCTAGGAGTGTCCATCAGTGCCGCATATCAGTGCCACGTATCAGTGCCCGTCAGTGTTGCTTGTCAGTGCCACCCATCAGTACTGTTTATTTGCCCCATCATCAGTGCAACCTTATCATTGCCACCTCATCAGTGCCAATCTGTACTGCCTCATCAGTGCCCATCAGTGTAGCCTCATCAGTGCCCATCAGTGTAGCCACATCAGTGCCAGTCAGTGAAGGAGAAAATGTACTTTATACAAAGAAAAATGTTTTTCAAAATTTTCGGTCTTTTTTTTGTTATAGCGCAAAAAATAAAAACCGCAGGGGTGATCAAATACCACCAAAAGAAAGCTCTATTTGTGGGAACAAAATGATAAAAATTCTGTTTGGGTACAGCGTCGCACGACTGTGCAATTGTCATTCGAATCGCAACAGCACTGAAAGCTGAAAATTGGTCTGGGCGGGAAGTGTTCTAAGTGCCCGGTATTGAAGTGGTTAAAGTTGGTCCATTATCAGGTTTATTTTTTTCAAGGTAAATGCTCAGTAATGATCAAGTGCAACACTTCCAGTTATTTATTAACCCTCACCAGGGATTTTTTTTTCTCAGAGAATAAATGCAGGTACTCCCCCTTCCCGAGTCACCCCGTGTCTCCACCACTTATCCACCTCCAAGCACCGTCCTACTACAGTGGAACCTTGCATTAAGAGCATAATCTGTTCCAGGAGAATACTTGCAATCCAAAGCACTCGTATATCAAAGCAAGTTTCCCCAAAGGAAACAATGGAAACTCAGTTAATTCCTTCCACAGTCACTGCTTGTCAATGCAGAACTGCATGTGGCCACAGGTCCGGGGGTGCCTGGTGTATACAATACCGCATGTGGCCAGAGGAGTGGTGGCGCTGGGGAGTCTCTAAGACGTCAGAATCACTCGGAAATGCTCGGAAAGTGTTTACACTTTAGGTATTTCTGAGGAATTACGAGTATTTCCGGCTGCCTCCGAGGCTCACCAGTGCCCCCGTAAAAAAAAAGTCCTGTCTAGTATAGAGATCAGTTTTCCCTTGATAATGGCAAAATCTGCTTGTCACTCTAGAACAGTGGTTCTCAACTCCTGTCCTCAGGACCCACTAACAGGCCAGGTTTGCAGGATAGCTGAAATGCATTACAGGTGATATCATTTGCTGCTCAGTGATTGCAGTATTCTAGTCTGCATCTCCCCAAGGTAATACTTAAAATATGGCCTGTTGGTGGGTCCCGAGGACTGGAGTTGAGAACCACTGCTCTAGAAGGAGGGAGCCATCTTTCTTCAAGCATCATCCAGATTCAGAATCATCTTCCTAGACTGAGATGTTAGCTTAGAGATAGCATAGTTCTTGGCAGCATCCACAAAAGTCTGCAATGTACAGTCTGAGCGATCTCCATGCAAGACTGAGGAAATGCTTCCTCCTGCCTGCAGCAGATGTCTCAGCCCACAAAAAGTGTGCAGAGTGACTGGTCTTGTCTCCGCCCCTTCCTGTAGTTTTCCTGCAGGCATCCTGTAGTGGGTGGGGCCTGCTGGGTCCTCCCTCAGCTCTGCTCTCTGAAGAGGTTATGAACATCACAGTGATAATGTCACCACTAGTTTTACAAGGTAACATGTGTATAAAGGCATTTATAGTACAGAAATGTAACTCATATCTTTTTTTGGCAATTAAAGTGATATTAAAGTCTTATTGTTTAAAAATAACAAACATGTTATACTTACCTGCTCTGTGCAGCGGTTTTGCACAGAGCAGCCCGGATCCTCCTCTTCTCGGGTCCCTCGCCGGCATTCCTGGCCCCTCCCTCCTCCCCCCACAGCAAGCAGCTTACTATGGGGCACCCGAGCCGAGCCACTGCTATGTGTGTCCATTCAGACATGGAGCCAAGGCTCGGCCCCACCCCCTCTCTCTCCTCATTGGCTCACTGACTTTTACAGCAGCGGGAGCCATTGGTGCCCACTGTGTGTCTCAGCCAATCAGGAGGGAGAGTCCTAGGCAGCAGATGGAGAGTCCAGCAACATCGCTGGACAGAGATGGGACTCAAGTCAGTGTTAGGGGGTGCTGAGAGGGTCTGCTGCACACTGAAGGTTTTTTATATGAATGCATAGAATGCATTACGATAAAAAAAAATCTGCTTTCACTACCACTTTAAGTATATTTTTAAATGAAAGTTTTTGTGCCTGAAGTAAAGTTTTAAAGTACAACTAAAGGCAACACATTTTAGTTAATCTTCATAAATACCTGAAAGTTATACATGGTAATAAACATAATAACTGAAATGATTATTTTCCTACCATATAATGGCAATTGTGGTCTCTAATCCGATTTATTCCTCCTTTGGTGTATAATGCTAGTGATGGTGGGAGGAGTTCAGCAGAGCTAGCATGTCATTTCCTTTCACTGAGCTAGCTTCTGCATCTCCCACAGGGAACTACAATTCCCATGAGTCCTTATGACTTCTATGATGCTCAGTCTATTTTACATAACACACACCCATATGCCAATCAATAGCTGGGTGTGTGATATGTAAAACAGTACAGATTAGTTTGCACACAGATTTTTCTATTAACCTGTGTGCTTCTCCCTGCCTGTTTTCGTCTGGTAATTGGTAAACTGACAGAAGAAAAGCCAAGCAGGGAGCAGCCTGTATAGACACAGAGCAGTGGGTGGGCAAAGGCAGGGCATAGACGGGAGTGGGTGGGGCTGCATGAGCCAATCGTGGGCGGAGCCTCGTCTGGACTTCTGTGCAGAATGAAATGTGAGAGCTTTCCATGGACTGGAGGAGCACCTCCCCCAGTGATGTCAGCAGGGTTGCCAACCTCCTGCAGCATTTTTTGCTGGCAAAACATGGGAAATTTACTGGCAGAACACATTTTTTACTGACAACCTGAAAAATAACAGAACCCCTATTAAAAAGGGAGACAATTGATATTTGAACACAACATGGAAACACTGACAATACCCATATCAAGTAGTTTGCCTGGTTTACACTTAAAAAGTCAGCACAGCATGACAAATTATCAAACCCTGATATTTATAGACAGTTGTAAAAATCACTGATTTTTACAAACTGTCAGTAAATTTACTGGCGGTTGGCAACCCTGGATGTCAGGACGGCTCCATGTAGTCTCTTTAGAGAGGCTGCATGCAAAAGGGGATAACAGGCAATTAGTAAAACAGGAAGCATTGTCTCTTCAGTAGTGAAGTGCACATGAGAGCTTTCAGCTGCAGGGGACAAGGTAGATATCTCACAATCCTTACTGTTTTTTGCAAAACAACCAGTGAGTTGTTTAACGGACGGTATAGTTACATAACATATTGATTTTTTAAATTTTGACTATAGTTCTTCTTTAACCGGTTCTGGATCAGCTTGCTTACATTTACTGCTGCAGAGTGGCACGTTCCCTAGAATCGCTGTCTATAAACGACGGCTGCCCGCTGCACTCTGCAGCAGTATGGCCGCGGGTCCTGCGGACTTGATGTCCGCCGGCTACCCACGATTACCTGGCACAGAAGAAAAACGGGGAACCGCCGATGTAAACATGGCAGTTCCCCGTTCTGTCAGGCGGCATGTAAGAGATCTACTGATCCCTGTCACTGGGATCAGTTAGATCTGTCATGCCCCTGGCAGCCCAGCACCCTCACAGTAAGAAGATGCCTAGGGAACACAGTTAACCCCCAGATTGCCCCCTGCAGGTTAACCCCTTCACTGCCAATGACATTTATACAGTAATCAGTGAATATTTAAATTTCTGATCGCTGTATAAATGTCATTGGTCCCAAAAAAGTGTCAAAAATGTCTGACTTGTCCACTGCAATATCACAGTCCCCATAAAAATTGCAGATCGCCGCCATTACTAGTAAAAAAAAAACAAATATAGTAGAAACGCCATAAATGAATTCTCATGGTTTTAAATGCAGCAAATTTTGCGCAAACCAATCAGTAAATGCTGATCGCTATTTTTTTTACCACAGATATGAGGAAGAATATATATCGGCCAAAACTGATAAATCATTTTTTTTTTGGATATGTATTATAGCAAAAAGTTAAAAATATTTTTTTTTCAAAATTGTCGCTCTTATTTTGTTAATAGCGATGTTCAGAAGTGACACAGAGGTGATCAAATACCACCAAAAGAAAGCTCTATTTGTGGGAAAAAAAGGATGCCAATTTCATTTGGGTACAACGTCGCAAGACCGCACAATTGTCAGTTAAAATGACCCAGTGCCAAATCACAAAAAGTGCTCTGGTCCTACAGTGGGAAATCCTTCCGCTCCTTAAGTGATTAAAGTAAATACAATAATACCCTGGACTTCTGCTGTAAGTATTGACGGAAATATGAGGACAGTGGTCTCCATCTTATATAGCTCTTACCATAGACGGCTCCCATATTGCCCTCTTGAATAAAAATTTACCAGTACATTGCACTAAACTAAAAAAAAAAAATGCAAGGAATGTGTTTCAATGATTTCAATAAGATGAAATAATAATGTCTAAAAATGGAAGTATGAGGACAATGGTCTCCACTTTATATATGTCTTACCATAGATGGCCCCCATATTGCACTCTTGAATAAGTTATCATGATGAATAATTATTTACCATTACATTATGCTAAATTTAAGAAAAATGCAAGAAATGTGTTTCAATGATTTCAATAAGATGAAATGATGATGTCTTAAATTGTAAGAATGAGGACAATGGTCTCCGCTTTATATGGGTCTTACCATAGATGGTTCCCGCATTGCACTCTTGAATATGTTATCACGTTGAATAATTATTTACCATTACATTGTGCTAAACCTTAAAAAATGCAAGAAATGTGTTTCAATGATTTCAATAAGATGAAATGATGATGTCTAAAAATGATTTCAATGCCCCAATTTCATGGTTCTGCGATTAGAGCAAATACAGTTATGAACGATATTAACGTGAGGAAACAGATTATGTTTTCTGTACGGCTATTAAACGATTGTGCACCATTTTGGTGCTATCTAAGCGCAGATCAAAGGTCGATTTGGGTTATTTATATTAATTTAGCGAGGAAAACATCAGTTTGTAAGATTATGAATAAGGGCATTTGCTAAAGGTGTTAAAGCAGAGGTTATATTGATTTCTCTATGAAAGACTGATAAAAATCATTTATTGCTTGCAGCCATGAAAAAAAGGGAAAGCGATTAAAATAACAAGCAGTGTGGAGGGTATCTTTCAGGTCATATCCCAATGGTACACAGGGCACTTAAAGCGGCTCTACTTACATTCATTTTTCATCTATTCCCATTAGTCTCCTGGTAATATAGAGCTGACTTATGCTAGGCTGATATATATTACAATTAACTCTGCCAAGGTGTTCATTAATTTAGTACTACACTTAATAATATCAAGGAGGATAATAAATAGCCTCCGTTAGAATTTATTTTCAAGTAAATCAGGGAAATATATAAATATTACAGCTTATACTTAGACATTACCAAGTTATTGATTCCAAGTGTGTGGCAGGAAATGAATGTATTAATATATAATTAACAGCCAATTTTCCTCCAACTTTTGTAGGATAGAAGAGCCTTCTTGAAGTAAATTTATGCTTTTCTCATACAGGGAAATGAAACCGGTCAGGGCCAGGCTGCAGGGTGGCTACCCTGGGTCCTGGAGCAGGAGGAGGGTGCAAGAAGGGTGCAATCTGCAACTTATTCTGCTGCTGTAGTTCACCACTCGTCACTTTAGACTTTTTTGCCTTGGATGCTCAAGGACCTTGTTCCACCACTGCAACAGGTTTACTTTAATGCCGACCTCTATAGACACATATAGTAACATTTCTTTTATTTCCACGTCTGTTCTGCCACTGGCAGTGAAAGAAAAGCCCTGAAGGAGCTAAAAGTTTCCGAATCTAGTCGAATCTTATGCAGAGCTATGAATTCATGTGTAACAGAGATGATTGCCCCAACACTGTTACATGAAGCGGGTCTAATGCTATATCTGTAGCACTACACTCAAATGTGTCGCTGGTAATAGCTGGTTCTTCCCTAATAGTACAGAGGTTGCTCACCACCACAAACACAATTCCGTACACTCCAGTTCTAATAACTCAGTCTAGGGAATGTCTTTTTGAAAGTTTTGCTTGAAGAACTATAAACCAGAGAGGGGTTGGTGCATGGGATACTACAAAACGCTGCACAGTAAGCAGGAGGACACTTTTCTCTAGGCTCCCACTTCAGGATTCTGCTGGGGACAGGGGAACGACCAGTACTCAGAGACCCTATGAGAGCTGTCTCAGTCCAAGCTATCTCTGGCACTTATATTCCAAAAGCACACACAGTCACCAGTAATCAACACAGCATCATTACTCACAAGTCCCCAGGACAACTGCTCTCCTTCCAGCTTCCTTCAGACATGGTCCAGGAAGGAAGACAATCCTTCTCCAGGCCCAATCCCTAAATGACATCCCACAGCCCCTCAGGGAGATCACTCCAGACACTCACCCCTGCCACCGCTGAGGCCTAAAGAACAACTACACAGTTCATAGGATGCCTTGGAGGGGCAGTAGCTCCCCAAAAATCTTGGAACCATTTCTGCAGGGCTTCAGACTATTTATCACCTCCCAAGCCACCTTCTAGACACTCCTCTCCAGGTATGGGCAAGGCCATAATAAATATTCAGGCTGGTTATTTGAATCGCACTCTCTATGTTCCAGAAGCCTCTGCCCGAGTCGGGGGAAACAATCAAACTCCCATCCTGTGAAACCCTGAACAGACCAGAACAATCAATCACCTTGACTATAGAAGGAACCAAAAACGAAATTTGCCTAGCATCCTACATTAGGAGGGTGCTACATATCTATAAGTATTGGGTATTTATTTTGGCTCTTAGTGCTCAATTAAAGTTTGGGGCAGGGCACAAAAAAGGTGAGTATATGTTGGTGGTGGTAGTGCCCTTACTGGGAAGAGCATAGCTTTTCACTATAAGATAAGGAATCTGCATGTCTCAGTTACATCACAAATCTCAAAAACTCGGGAAGTATTTATCATTTTGGACTAGTGGAAAAAAGTCAGTAAATTATTTATTTTTATCCCCAGATCAATTTTGCATTTAGAACTGCTGATTTATAGCATAGACACGGTCTAATATCAAATGGTCCTTTATTCTAAACAGCATACAACTGCTTCAGCCCTGTTCATTAGGGCAGGATATGGAAAACATGGCTTCTGATATGGAATACAGCTTATTTTGTAGTCCAAGTTCTGTTTAACTTTCAGATATTTACAATTAAGAAAGACATTTAATGTAAGGCAGTGTATTGCCATGTGTGGTAAAGTAGACATGTTGCATTGGTGTATTGGGCAGCTATTTAAAATGAATGGCACCACAGCACACCAATGCACATCAGGTGAGTTACCGTGTATTTCGATAACGCGTATGTTTATGCACTGCAGAGATGTGAACTCAGTCATAGTGCATGCTGATAATTACTTTTAGCCAAAAGGAGTAACCTCCTGGCTGTGCTGAATTACCAAATAGGCAGAGTAGGCACCGGCCTATGTGCTCCATGCCGTTTAAGGACCATGTGACAACAGATCAAAATAATATACATTCAGACAACCCTACCTCTAACTTTCATACTTCAGATAACCTTACCTCCAGCTCTGACCCAGCGGACATAGTCCCTATCTCTCTTCCCCCTATTTTGTTCCTTCTCTATCCCCCCTCCCTTAATGAGAGAGGAGGGGGAGAAGGGGAATGAGTAGAGATGGAGGGGAGGAGCGAGGAGGAGAATTTGGCTGTCCGGTGGCTCTATTCCCCGACTCCCACCCCCTCTCTTTTTCTTATACCTTTCCCAGTCCCCCCCCTTTTTTTTCCCCTCTCCCCCCTTAAACCGATCCATCTCTGACTCTAACCTCAGAAATGTAGACTCTATTGACCAAAGTTTTCAGTGTATCCCTAATCTTGTGCAGATAAAGTGTTGTGACATCTATTGTTTCAAAACAAGCTTGTTTATACGTGACACATTTTTGTTTATACTCTATTATTGTAACTGTACTTTGTTTACTTACGATCTCAATAAAACTTTATGAAACAAAAAAAATAATATTCATTTGATATTGAAAGAAATTTACAATGAAGCTTTCCTAAATTGTTTACAACAAACAGAAAAAAATGAATCAACTCAAAGAAATGAAAACTTTTTACAATAATGACTATTGAGAAAATATTATAATGAATGTAATATACCCAATAACAATTAAAAGTACATAAACCACAGCCATCAGGTTCACATTACAGTTTGTCTCTTAAAATTTCATCTTCTTTCAGCTGCCAGTTTGTAAAAGAATTTGGTGCAACCTATGTACGTATATTTTACAGTAGTGATGGCCATCTTCATCTAGCAAATCCCACCAGAGTGCATGCACAAGAAACCTCTAGAAACCTGCGAGGGGTCCCCAAGGTTTTGAGTGCCTCCACAGAGTTTAATCCGGCACTGCCTCTTGGAACAGTGTTGTTGGCGGGAGAACATTTCTTAGGATAATGTGCTGGAATTGGCCTAGAAGCGGGGGTTCCTGGGCTAGGCTCTTAGTCAAGACCAGGGGTCTTCAAACTTTCTAAACAAAGGGCCGGTTTACTGTCTTTCAGACTTTAGGGGGGGCAGACTGTGGCCAGTGGGAGTAAAAAATGTCCCAGTGTCAGTAGGAGTTATAATTTACATATTGCCTATGGACTATAGAATGAAGAATAGTGCCTAATCACTGGTAATAATGGGAAGAATATTTCCCTTGTATTGGTATCAGTGGTGTCCCCCATTTGTGGTGTCAGTGGGAGGGATGGGGCCCCGTTATTGGTATCACTGTGAGTAACAGTGACCCATCATTAATGCCAGTGGGATGAAAAATGCTCCACTGTTGGTGTAAATGGGAGAAATAATGCCCCACTTTTGGTGTCAGCAAAAAAGAAAGGCGTTGTATTGTTGGTATAAGTGGGAAGAGTAGTGCCTGTTAGCAGTGGATGAAATCATGGTCCAAGTGCCAGATACAGGCAAGCAAAGGGCCACATCTGGACCATGGACCATTTGGAGACCACTGGTCAAGGCAGTGATTCAGTGAAAGGGATCCAGAGACCAATTCTCCCTACCTGGATGGTGTTTGCAAAGATGGTTATTGGAGAATCAGTCAAAGGGTTGTCCTGTGAGCTAAGAGCCGCAGAGACTCTCTGGCCATTATGCTTGTCATTCTTCTAATATGACCTGTTGCTGGATATAAATCCTAGTTCCAGTTACTCTACCATAAGCATTTGTTTAAATTTTCAGCAACCTATTGAGTGACAGAAAAGCTAGGCTCTTAGTCAAGACCAGGGGTCTTCAAACTTTCTAAACAAAGGGCCGGTTTACTGTCTTTCAGACTTTAGGGGGGGCAGACTGTGGCCAGTGGGAGTAAAAAATGTCCCAGTGTCAGTAGGAGTTATAATTTACATATTGCCTATGGACTATAGAATGAAGAATAGTGCCTAATCACTGGTAATAATGGGAAGAATATTTCCCTTGTATTGGTATCAGTGGTGTCCCCCATTTGTGGTGTCAGTGGGAGGGATGGGGCCCCGTTATTGGTATCACTGGGAGTAACAGTGACCCATCATTAATGCCAGTGGGATGAAAAATGCTCCACTGTTGGTGTAAATGGGAGAAATAATGCCCCACTTTTGGTGTCAGCAAAAAAGAAAGGCGTTGTATTGTTGGTATACGTGGGAAGAGTAGTGCCTGTTAGCAGTGGATGAAATCATGGTCCAAGTGCCAGATACAGGCAAGCAAAGGGCCACATCTGGACCATGGACCATTTGGAGACCACTGGTCAAGGCAGTGATTCAGTGAAAGGGATCCAGAGACCAATTCTCCCTACCTGGATGGTGTTTGCAAAGATGGTTATTGGAGAATCAGTCAAAGGGTTGTCCTGTGAGCTAAGAGCCGCAGAGACTCTCTGGCCATTATGCTTGTCATTCTTCTAATATGACCTGTTGCTGGATATAAATCCTAGTTCCAGTTACTCTACCATAAGCATTTGTTTAAATTTTCAGCAACCTATTGAGTGACAGAAAAGCTATATGTATATTAAATTTGGAAAAATCAGCTTGGAATTATTGTTTCTTTTTGGTGAGGAAGTATGGAAGCTGTGCAGAACAGCTTTCTGGGTAGGAAAAAGTGTCAATGTTACAATTTTCCATGGCTTCTTTTTGTCTAATTAAAGCTGAAGTTTAAGTATGATATTTCTTCTATAATTACATTGACCAGGCTTGGACTGCAGAAGGGAAGTCACTCAGCACTGAACCTGCTACTATCACTATGGTAGCGGCAACTGCTACAATGATTTGCAGCTTTCATGGGGATCAGTCAGGTATGAGATATTCATAGTTACCTTTTATACTTTCTTTTCTCCCCTGCAAGACAGGGCTGTACTATGAGGCAGAGCTGTAAAAACCTCCATGCCGGATGGACAAAAATGCAAATTCTTTGGCAGGTAGAATGGCTCCTATACTGTATATGTATTTAATTTGTATATTTAGCGGTTTGCCGAGAGTTCTGCTTTAAATATGTCTGATCTCTAATTATACTGTATTTACTGTTGTCATATGTAGATTTCTCATGCAAATTCAAGATGTGGGTGGAACATAATTATAGAGAATCAAAATTTAATTTTCAGAATGATTGATACTGCTATATTTATAAAAGTCTGATGACTAGGCTGACTTTAGCTGCAAAGTTGACAAGGCTGACTTGAACTCTAAAGGTTAAAGTATATTTCCGTTTTTGCTGTCAAATTTAATAAAACCCCACTATATGTTGGTTATGTGTTCCCATTTGCACAGCATATCTAAAAATATTAATAAAAAAAAACATGTCTTACCTTCCCAATTGTTTCTTTGGAGATATGGTTTATAGAAATTCATTTAGACATAGAAATCTACAGGACAGCTTAAATGGTTCAGAATAGCAGTGTACAATTAGGGGACAGACTTAGGGACAGATTTTTTTAAGTGCATTAACATAAAATGTACCACCCAAGCCTTGAGATGTCTAACTTACTGCTAGGACAAACAGTGTGCACATTTGGTTTACATTTGATAATGAGATCTGCCAACACAGTACAGACAGGGTTAACTATGATTGAAAAGCAGCTGTCCAGTCTGATCTTTGGCATTACATAGAAGGGGAATACAAATTGATATTTTTTCAGAAAATATAAAGGTAAGCAGCAATTTTTTTTTTTTTTTAGTTATGCTGTTTTAATGAGAACATATAATAAATATAAAGCCAGAGATGTCCCAATTTGGCTGAAAAAGTGGAATTACACTTTAACAGAAATAGGGGGATCTGACATTGCTGACCTTCTTTTGCAAATACCAGCTACTTGACTTTTGTGCTGGCCCCCAGCCTTTAAGCACTTATGGACCGCATAACACCGTTATGCAGCAGCAAAGTGTCTCTCCTGTCACAGATCACATACCTAGTACGTGATCCGCCACTTCCAGTTAGGGGGCGTGCGTGTGCACTGCTTGTGCTGCTTGTGCTGTGATTTCCGGCACCCACTGATCAGCGAGGAGACAGGACAGAGCTCTGCCTATGTAAACAAAGCAAAGTTCTTTCCTGTCAGTGGGGATGTGCTGGATGTTGTTTCCCTGCCAGCAAGGGAATAAAACCCAGCTCATCCCTTAGTAAAAGCACCACATAGTACACACAAAAACACTGGCTAAACGGGCGTGTCCTGGCCGCGAGAGGAGATGGCCGCCTAATCTCTGAGCTCTGCTGCTTCGCTCCTCTCTCAAGCAGTTCCAGCCCGTATATAGCATTCATTCCCCCTCCATACTAGAGGGGAACCTGCCGCGACCAACCTGTAACATGCCCAAGAAAGACAAGCAAGCGATCGGGTCACGCAAGCTTGATTTCTACATGAGGCCTGTTCCGAGTAATGGCGCCGCAAGGCACTACGAGGAGGAAGACGGAGAGCAGCCGGAATACGCGCCACAGGCACAGGGGAATCCAGCTACAGAATCAGCCGAAATGGATGACACTCCAGCTCCAGCCAGAGATCAACCACTGCTCACAGGGGACAGAGGTAAGAGACTTGCAGAATTCCCACTACACTCTCCCAACAAACAGCCGCCCACTAAAAGGCAACATGGCGCTGGGACCTGTAGTGCCACAATAGAAGACACCTCTGTCCCCTCTCTTGCAGCCTTTCCTACCACAGATAGCCCTGCATCAGAACAAGCTATAAAGACCATGCTTCTAGCATTACAGGCAGACTTACATAAGGAGCTAAAAACCTCTATCATACAACTACAAGGGGATGTCACAGCCCTAGAAGACCGCACAAATTACATTGAACAACACTTAGAAGAAGCTACCAAAGCTCATAACAAGATGGTAGATATACAAGATGACCAGGCAGCCGTGATTCAAATGCTGCGCTTAAAGGTCGCTGACCTAGAGGACCGCTCACGCAGGCAAAATATAAAAATCAGAGGCGTATCAGAATCTCTGGCTACCCCAGAAATTATCCCATACCTACAACAACTATTTCGGAAAATAATACCATCCCTCACCACAAAAGATCTGCTCATAGACCGTGCACACAGGATACGCAAGCCACAACATTTACCCGCCTCAGTCCCTAGAGACATTCTGGCGCGACTACATTACTTTCATATCAAAGATAATATCATGAGGGCAGCCAGATCAATACGCACTATGCCGGAACCCTTTGGCAAAATATCACTTTTCAATGATATTTCTCCTGCCACATCTCAAGCGCGTAAATCATTTTCACAAGTCACAGCAACTCTCATGGAGCAAAAAATTCCATACAAGTGGGGTTATCCCACCAAGTTGCTTGTAACGCACAATAATCAACAAATTGTGGTTCTCACTCCGAAAGAATGCATTAAGCTTCTAAATAATTGGGGCTTCACTACTCAAGAACCACCCACGACCCCGAATAGAGGACCTCACCAGAAGATGCAGAATCCCTGGGCTAGCAAATCTAACACTTAACAAATGAACATCTGAGTCCCACTTCCCCTCCATTCAGAGGGGTAACTAAGGGCTGGACACACAATTCACTAAAAAGTTAATCCAGCATAGGAGCAAGTATCTAAGTTCGGACTTGACTGACACCTCCAAGGAACATAGTGTGCCAAGCACGCTTACCTAAACCATAGTTGGCAATTCACCTCGGTTCAATTATTTGTTCTAGTTGTTTTACCTCTTTCTGTCAACTACAACTCTTTTTTGAATGAACTGCACATCTCTTACGAAAAGACACTCATTGATCAGTGACGCAACGTCACCACTCAGAGAGCGACGATACAGCCGTCTGATTGTCATAACTCACACACAGCTGTGACTCCCAATATAAAACTAATTGTTGTCAATACCTAAGATATCCTCCAGGGGAACACAAGAGGAAGTAATCCTTGAAAAGCGCCAGCAATAGCTAATTCCTCCCTCCCCCTCCGGGTAACATGTCTCTTACAATTGTATCCCTGAATGCAAAAGGACTGAACAGCCCTTTCAAGCGCTCGCTACTATGGCGAGAAGCCAAAATACAAAATGCGGATGTCCTATGTATCCAGGAAACGCATTTCACCCAAAATAATCCACCCAAATGCTCAAACAGGCAATACCCAATATGCTTCTTTGCCTGCTCAGATCAAAAAAAAAAGGGTGTCATGATTGCGATCAAAGCCTCAGTTGCCTTCAGACTTACCCACTTAGAACAAGACCCATTGGGCAGATTTATAATTCTGTCTGCCTCTCTTAACAACCATCCAGTAGTCATAGCAAACATATATGCCCCAAACACCCACCAAAAACGTTTTTACAGATCGATTATTCAAAAGATCCAACACCTCCCCAGAGACCAACTCATCCTATGTGGTGATTTCAATGAAGTTATTGACCCCCTAGTAGATTCTTCCAATACCAAACGGAGAAGATCTACAGCTCTATCATCTCTCATCTCCCAAGAGGATCTACACGATCCCTGGAGATGCCTGCATGGCGCTGAAAAGGATTACTCCTTCTACTCGTCCTCACAGAGATCTTATTCTAGGATCGAATTGTTCCTGACCTCCAAGGTACTCCTGCAAAAAATTACAAAATCCTCCATAGGTAGTATCACTTGGTCAGATCATGCCCCTGTGGCTATGACCCTCCAATTGAATTCCCACTCACCAAGACACAACTTATGGCGTTTGAACCCAGCATTAATAGGTGCCAAGGAGAGTCAGGAGCGAGTCAGGTCCGAAATCCGCTCATTTTTTGATGTAAACGCAGGATCAGTCTCAAATCCAGCTACGGTGTGGAATGCCCACAAAGCAACCATAAGAGGCATATTATTGAAACTAGGCGCCCAGGAGAAAAAAAAGAGGAATGAAAACACAAATAACCTGTTGAACCAGATTAGAGACCTAGAATCCATTCATAAAAAAGACTCCAAACAATCTACACTTATAGCCCTTAACAAATTAAGAAATGACCTTAGCTCCCTCCTCCAAAAGAGTCACGACTTTTACATTAGGCGCTTGAGACTTACATGGTACTCACAAGGTAATAGACCAGGCAAGTTCCTAGCACAACAATACAAAAGAAGGGCCATACAGAACAGAATTGAATACCTAGTAGATGACCAAGGACGTAAGCTGTTCAACCCAAAGGACATTGCGGATTGTTTTAGTGCCTTCTACTCCAAACTATACAATTTAAAACAAAACCCGCAGGAACCCAAACCTTCCCCACAACAAATAAATGACTTCCTAGACCCTCTACAGCTCCCCTCCATCTCTACCGCACAACTTACATCTCTAACCAGACCCTTTACAAATAACGAGATTAACCAAACAATAAAAAAACTCCCCATGCATAAAACTCCAGGGCCTGACGGCTTTGGCAATGAGTATTACAAGACCTTCTGCGACCAACTGACCCCATACTTGTGTGATACCCTCAACAACTTCCTAGAGACAGGACAGATTCCCCCTGAAACATTGGAGGCAACCATTACGACTATACACAAAACAGGCAAAGATCCCCAAAACCCAGCAAACTATAGGCCTATATCACTGTTGAACACAGATCTCAAGATCTACACTAAATTATTAGCCACCCGCCTTGCTAAATATATGCCAGACCTGGTACATCCAGATCAGGTAGGCTTCATCCCACAGAGGCAAGCATCTGATGCTACCAGAAGATTCATTGACATCATTGCCTGGGCGGAGCGCTGTCGAACGCCTTCTCTGCTGATTTCCTTAGACGCGGAGAAGGCGTTCGACAGGGTCGACTGGTCATACCTATCTCTAGCCTTACAAAAATTCGGAATCCACGGACCTCTCCCAAGGGCCATATTAAGCCTCTACTCCACCCCCTCGGCTAGAGTCCTAACATCAGGACTCCTATCATCTCCATTCCCCATCACAAACGGGACTAGACAGGGCTGTCCCTTATCCCCCCTGATTTTTGCCCTTTCCATTGAACCACTTGCCCAAGCTGTGCGAGAACATTCCTCCATACTAAGCCTTGAAATCAGAGGAAACCAACAGAAAATAGGCCTCTATGCGGATGACATAATCATTTGTATTACTGAGCCAACCACTTCCCTGCCCGCACTATGTGACCTACTAAGTGAATTCGGCAGAATATCCATGTACAAAATCAACCACTCTAAATCCTCTATGTTAGGAATTGCCCTCTCGCAACAGCTTAAGACCTCTATAACAGACACTTCCCCATTCTCCTGGGCGCCAGACTCCTCATTACCTTACTTAGGTATTAAATTGACCTCTCCAATAGACATGATCCTGCGCATTAATATCTCTTCATTACAGCAGACATTACAGAACACCTCAAGGACTCTTCTCAACACATCAGCCTCTTGGGCAGGGAGAATAGCCCTATCCAAAATGTTTTTGCTACCCCACATATTATACCTCTTTCGGACCTTACCTATCATGATACTACAATCAGACCTCACGAAACTCCAAGCTACACTCAACAAATTTATTTGGGCATCACATAAACCCAGGATCAAAAACACCTTGCTTAAAGCCCCCAAATCCCACTTCGGCCCAGGGGTCCCAGATTTGAAAATCTACTACAGAGCAACAATATTAGCCCAAACGAAGACTCTCTGGAAATCATCTAACAATCAAAGATGGATGGATATCGAGAAAGAAGACCTTTCGGACTGCCCGTACAAACTTCTCTCAGCAATTTGGTTGGGATACCATCCTCCCCGACCTCTCCTACCTACTGTGAATGCCACAATCTCAGTATGGAAAGCGATAAGGCAGATCACCTCAAACCTGCATACACGGGTCTTGCACCACCTACCACTCGCTGCTCTAGATTTACTCACTCCAGACCTGCCAGTACAGAGATGGGCAATGTTAGGCATCCAAACAGTTGGCCACCTCTTTCAGCAACATCAACTCATACCCTTCATCCAACTTAAGGATCGCTACAACATCCCCAATAAGGACTTTTATGTCTACCTCAGAATCAGGCACTTCTTTACCTCTGTAAACTTCTCAAGTGACACCCTCACAGCGGAAATAGTAGCACTTCTTAATTCCACTAGCAACAAAAAACGAATCATATCGTCATTCTACAATACACTGATAAACCATAAAAGAGAAGATAAACCAACACCCATCCTACATTGGGAGGACATTTTGAAGTGCTCATTCCCACTACCAGACTGGCAATCAGCTATAAAAGCCCCTCTCAAATTCTCCAGAAACATTTCACATTGGGAAACAATCTTGAAAATCCTACATTGCTGGCACTACACCCCTATTCGACTAGCTCAAATATATCCAACCCACACTAAACTCTGCTGGAGGAATTGCAACCAAGAAGGACACTCGCAGCATATACTATGGGACTGCCCACAAATTACCCAATTCTGGAAGGATATAGCCGAGTTGATTAAAGATACTACGAAGCAACACCTTAAGATGACACCACAGATGGCTCTCTTCGGCCTTGGTCTTAATGAGTGGCACTCTAAATTACACCCCATAATTACTCACATACTTGCCGCAGCTCACCTCTCTATAACCAGAAGATGGAAAGAGGTCTCCCCCCCTACTCTACAACATATGATTGTAATATTAAATGACCAATTGATGATGGAGTTCCTCTACTCTAAAGCACACTTTACCCTTGAGAAATTCTACGAGCATTGGCAGCCTTGGCTCTCAGACCCAAGAGCGCACAAACTCACTTAAAAATAACATACTCCAACACTCCCCTATTCACTACAAAGGTAACTGGGCTATTAACAAGCCCAGTCACCACCACAAATCCCGAACAATAGACCAAGGCCGAAGAAGACACAGACCAGTATAAGATATGTACCTAAGATCTAACACTACTGTTTTGTCTAATCTGATTTATTCATTGATGTGCTAATTATATGTTATTATACCCCTCTCTCTACCCCCTATACCCCTTTACCCAGCCTAACCCCCATCCTGTTACTCTTTACCCAATAGATAATTTGGGATCCCTGTGGTGTGCGCTCCGGGGTATCCTTGGGTCACAGGTATGTTCCCCATGGGGGTGTCCTGGGGATGTCCTGGGGTGTACCTGGGGATCCTTAAGAACAGGGGAGGAGCACAACCTCGGCTGAGCCCTCCTCTCGGATGGGTTGGTTGATTTCTCAAGCTTATCCAGGTATAGCCATATACTCCTTTTTTTGTTTATCTTTCTCTGTACGCAATGTTTATCTACTGCATAATCACTTCATGTTTGTGACTTTTGGAAATATTGAATAAAGAATATTTAAAAAAAAAAAAAAAAACACTGGCTAAACACAGATTTAAGCCTATGATTGCCCTAGATGTTTAAACCCTTCCCAGCCAGTGCCATTAGTACAATGGCATATTTTTAGCACTGATCACTGTATTATAGCAGGAATACACAGTTAGAAAATCGGCCGATCGCTCGACCGCTGACAAGCGAAACAGCGAACGGTGGTCAAAAACGTTGCAAGAATACACGGGTAGAAAATTAGCCGATTGCTCGACCGCCGAGAGGACAGTGGTCGAAAACGTTCTGCTCATGCTTGATATGTTCAAGACATTTTTTTACTGCAGACCTTCACACCAACGCATAGAATATCATTCGTTCGCAAACTATACAACACAAATTTTCAATTTTTTCAATCAGTCTTTTTCGTTCACGATATCGATATTGGGTATTTATTGCTGGGCATCAATGGTTAGAATATCGGCCGATCGTTCGCAGAACAGAAATTTTCGGCCGATATTCTTATAGTGTATTCCTGCCATTAGTGTCACTGGTCCCCAAAAAGTGTCAAATATGCCAGTTAGGTTCACAATGTCTGCTGCAATATTGTAGTCCCACTATAAGTCGCTGATCGCCACCATTACTAGTATAAAAAAATTAATAAATAAAAATTTCAGAATGTACCATAGTTTGTAGACGCTATAACTTTTGCGCAAACCAATCAATATATGTTTATTGGGATTTTTTTCACCAAAAATATGTAACAGAATACATATTGGCCTAACTGTATAAAGAAACTAGATTTTTAAAACACTTTTATTGGATATTTTTTATAGCAGAAAGTAAAAAAAATTTTTTTTTTTTTCAAAATTTAATTTTTTTCTTTTTTTATAGCACACAAAAATTAAAATGTAAAGGTGATCAAATAGGAAAGAATGCCAAAAATGTGACTTATGTACAGCGTTGCATGACCGCGCAATTGTCAGTTAAAGTAACGCAGTGCCGTATCGCAAAAAATGGCCTGGTCATGAAGGGGGGTAAAGTGGTTGTAAACCCTCTCATACACCGAATTAAGTGAATAGCCTCAGATTATACACAAAGATAAAACAAATCCTTTACTTGTTTATCTGCAGTTTTCTCTTTTCTACATCCCTTCAAAGTGCTGAATTTAGATAAAATCCTTCTGCATCTGTCAGTAGCACAGAGGAGGGGCTGGGGTGCTGCAGTTAAAGCTCTTGTACAGTGTGTGAGAGCTGATTGGAGGAAAAGGAAACACCTCCTTTCACACGCAGCACAGGAATGAAGGATGCTGTGTTGTGAATAGGCAATCTGTGTGCTGAGCTCTCCTCCCCGTCACCATTTTATCTCATGTGTCGGGACAATTTATCAGAAGTGACAAATACTGATAACAGAGGAAGGAAGCAACAGAAATAAATGACACTTAGAGCTTTGTAGAGAGACAAGTAAACACTACAGATATATGTGCTTTGTTCAGATTTCATGAATGAGGTTTACAACCACTTTAATTCTTCCCGAGTCACTGACCAGGAACACATGTATGGATTTAGAAAGTCAGAGAAAAGTCGAAAATCTAAGCAGCTACAACCGTCACCAAGGGTGGCAATGCTGATGATTTCACTGCACATGAAAGAGCGTTGTCACCGTATCAAAGGGAGTAGCTACCCAATGGTTCTACTGGCAGGAAGAACAGGGGATAATTAGAGAATCAGGGAGCCAGTATGGGCAGCCTATATCACATATGTAATTTTACATTTTGACCAGTTCTTTTTTACTAAGGATTTAGGCTTTAATTTGTTTTATTGCTGTGTCTCCATTAAGTAGAATGTTCCCTCAGTTCCTGCTCTGACACTCATCAAAATGTCTTTTACTTCCTGTTCTGGCAATTAGGAAACAAGGATTATTCTGCCAATTGGGAACACGAAGAACAATAAATACCTGGCAGACATTCTAACCTTTTCCCACTCTACCGAAGGCTAAAAAAAAGATTTTGCCTAGAGTTGAGCTTTAATTTGACTGGGAAGCTGCCATTTTTTGTGGTCACATTGGCAAATAATTGGCCATTAGCAGCACAAAGCCAGATATTTTTTAACAGATATTCAGTGTCCTTTCAATCTTTTGCATGCGTTAAGCAAAAATGGCACTTTTAGGTCACAGTTGCTGTAAAGATATAAATGGAAATATTTTTATAGCATAATTACAAAGCTAATTATAATCATTTCACATAATTATGGTATTTTTCTTCATTCATAATTAAATGAAGAAGAACGATAATATAAACCATGATTTGTTAATGTATTGTGATGTTTATGTGAGATAGAATTACCAGTGTGTGGTTTTTGTTTGACAAGTTAGTGTGAGGTTCATATTTTTATTCTATTGAGTATGATAAAACTTTTATAACAATCTTTTAATGTGATACTCCTGTCTGAGCCCTGACCCTCATTTGGAGTGACTTTTTCATTTCTGGAACCAAATCCACCCATTCCTTCAATTTTCTCTCAATTGTTTTGGTCATATATATAGTTATTAAAATTATTATCTAATTAATAAAGGGGGTTGATTTATAAAATCACTGTCCCATCTGGGGTTGCTTTTAGTTTGTCACTAAGCCCTCGACACTCTCACCATTAGAACTAAGCCCCGCCCCCACTAAAGCTGTCCCTAAGCGTGCCAACAGTGGTCGGGCCCCAACGCTAGCCGGGTACAACATTTTTAATTTAAATATATTCCTCAATAGCCACAGAGGGTAAAAATTCACTTTGTATACACTAAACATCTTTGCAAACCCAGAATTTACTTTGTAAAAGTGGTGGTAACATCATCACTGTGCTGTACATGGTCTGTGCAGAAAGCAGAGGTGTGGAAGAGGCCCAACAGGGCCACCCACGACACCAGTCACCCTGTACAAAAAGAGAGAGCAGCAGTAACTGTCATTATTGTAATAGGTAAAGGGCATGGCCACCTGGCAACATCACCTGGTGGCACTGCCCCCTTGTGATGTCACCGGCCCAGCTTGCACTGGTTGGTGATGTCACATGGGGACGTGCCACCAGGTGATGTTACCCGATGGCTCCGCCCTTACCTATTTAACCACTTGCCGACCGCCGATTGGCAATTGACGGCGGCAAAGTGGCTCGTTCCCGCAAATCGCCGTCATACGACGGCGGCTGCGGGAACGTGTATAGTGAGCGCGCGCGCGCCGCCGGAGGAACGCCCGTGCGCTCACTGTGTCCAGGGGGGGCCAGGGAGCGGGTGCGGTGGCTTCGATTGCCGCCGGCCACCCGCGATGCCCCCCCCGGAGCGAATGAGTGGAGGTCCGTGTATGTAAACACGGACCTCCGCTCTGTGTGAGGGGGAAGGGCTGTGATCACAGCCTTCCTTTACGTGAAGGCTGTGATAACTTCCCTTCCCCTGTTAGGGCATCCCCCATACAGTTAGAACACGCCCAGGGAACATAGTTAACCCTTAGCGCGCCCCCTGCAGGTTAACCCCTTCACTGCCAATGACATTTACACAGTAATCAGTGCATTTTTATAGCACTGATCGCTGTATAAATGCCAATGGTCCCAAAAAAGTGTCAAAATGTTCCGCCATGTCCGCTGAAATATCGCAGTACCGCAAAAAATCGCAGATCGCCGCCATTTTTAGTAAAAAATAAAAAAAAAATTAAAAACCCCAAAAATGAATTCTCATCATCCGTAAACGCGACCACTTTTGCGCAAACCAATCAATAAACGCCGATTGCAATTTTTTTTTATCGCAAATATGAGGAAGAATATAAATCGGCCAAAAACGGTGAAAAAAAATGTTTTTTTATATTTTTTTTTGGATTTGTATTTTAGGAAAAAGTAAGAAATTTGGGTTTTTTTGCAAAATTGTCGCTCTTCTTTTGTTTATAGCGGCGATCAGAAATGACGCAGCGGTGATCAAATACCACCAAAAGAAAGCTCTGTTTGTGGGAAAAAAAGGACTCAAATTTCGTTCGGGTACAACGTCGCACGACCGCGCAATTGTCAGTTAAAGCGACGCAGTGCCGAATCGCAAAAAGGGCTCCGGTCCTAAAGCTGGAAATCCTTCCGGGGCTGAAGTGGTTAAGAACTGTCAGACAGTGGAGCAGGCAGGCGGTGGGAATCCTCCATCGCGGATGGAGATTTTTTTCTTTTTTTGGGTTCGGTGGTGTGGCGAGTGTCATGATTAACGATGCATCTACATTGGGACATTGTTTTTTATTTTTAATAAAGGAGTTGTCAAAAACTGTGTGTATTTTTATTTCTTTTTGACACTTTTTTGGTGAATGAGTAGGGGTACAATGTTCCCAATACACAGGGGAGTGGTTCCTGTCCTACCCCCCAGCAACCAGGACCAGACCCGCATGGCGGAGATCTTAGGAACCTAGCCTTTGGTATGAAAGAGTAAATTATGCATGCATGGGGTCCACACTGGTTTCCAGCCGAATCCGCTCTGCCACTAGGAGATGGGTGGACTGGTGGAACAGGGCACTACAATGTGGTGTTTCCTTCAAAATGTTGCATCCTGAGCAAGTGTATGTATCGTGGGACTGCGAGGCATTGGTATACAGCTTCAGGTTATGATACAGAGACACCGGGGAGTACTGCTCGCTTCTAAGTCAGGGTTCCTGAGTAATGTTGTTGCCACACGGCTCCGCCTGGTCCTGGGCATTAGCGAGCATGTACACCGGAGGGTCCGGAGGAAAGAGAAGAGTGAAAGAGAGCATAAGGCCCCGTATGCACTGGACGTGTCAGCCCCGTCCACATACCCACCTGTTGATATTGCTTCTCCTGCATGTGCTATTAAACCTATATATATATATATATATACTGTGTATATATATATATATATATATATACTGTGTGTATATATATATATATATATATATATATATGTATGTAATATAAAGAATTAGAAAAAAGATTGGTAGCTGGCAGAACCGGCTTCCAGTTATCTGATGAATGTGACAGTGGTCACATAATCGACGATCCTTACACATCATTCTTTATCCCATATCCCTAGGTGCCCTGTAACACAAACTGTGGCATCGGACAGGGTGCCTCACATTGGCGCCTGACTCCACAACACAGCAGCTAGCAGGGAGATGGCTGCTTTGCTTTGTTGCAACAGATAAGCACCTTCCTCTGTATTCTTCTTGCCAATGCTTTTTCAATTGAAAAATGAAAGGCAGAATGGGTCCAGCAGGGTTTTCCATCAAGAAAATTTTGGCCAGTTCATCAGGAACCTGGTGAAATTCATGCAGTGAGTATGTCGGGGCTGGGCAGGAAGGGGTTAAAGGAGAATTATCACTATTTTTTACATTATTGAGTCCCTTCTGGAACAATGTTTTTTTTTCCATATCCCAAGGTGACATCGGACATGGGGCCCCCCATTGGGGCATTACCCCACAACACCGCAGCTAGTGAGGAGATGGCTGGTTTGCTTTGTAGCACCAAGCAAGAATCGGCATGGGGAATGCAAAGGGACATGTCTCACCTTCCTCTGCATTCCTCTTGCCAGTGCTTTTTTATTCCAAAGATGAAGGAACAGAATGGGTCCAGCAGGTTCACCCATGAAGCAAATTTTGTCTGGTTCAACAGGAACCTGGTGAATTTCATGCAGTGTATGGGCAGCTTTATAACTTGCCTTCTTCTGGAGAGGCGTTAGGTAATGTAAAATACCACTTCTTTGGCAGGAGGCATTCGTATTTTGTTTTGCGTTGTTAATGGCCATTTAGAAATAATGTCAAGAAAAAAAGATAAATAAAAGGACATGTGTATGCTCACAGCATAAGTACCAGGCTGCATTTGGTACCTGTGAAAATGCGCCCCTCCTCCATCCATGTCTTTTTCCTAATGAGTGTGTCAGTGATATGGGAAGCTCGTATTAAGGCCATCATCCACAAGACACGGCTCTCTGCAATGCAGTGAGATTCAGACTTGTGTCAGTATCTTCCGGACAGCCCTGATATCGTTGTCTCTAGCGACCCAGGCTGGTCTCATGCCTTCCTCCTTATGTTAATTAGTAGCACGCATGCACTGCTGCTCAGACTGAAATTGAATACCAATGCCAGTTTCATCCAGTCTGTCATTTCTGAGCCTCCTCCGAGTGTATTTCTACCAGCTTCTCCTCGCTGCTTGATGCTTCAGGCTGGGAGAATAAAAAATCCCAATAAAACAGGAGTGAGGCTCTTTTTCCTCCCTGTGCCCCTGGGATCCTCAGTCTCATTTCAGTTCTCTGTAGGGGGCACCCATTGCTAACACGTAACATCTGGCCTGCGAGACCTTAAGATCGGAGACAACAAACCCATTATTGTCACTTGCTTGTTATTTTTCTTTTCAAGCAAAATATGATCGCACATAAACATTGTACTTTGGCGTGTACACCCTGTCTGCGCCGGGAAGAGCTGCAGAGCACAGCGAGGAGTAGTCTTGTGCGTTTGGACTGAACAACATGTACAGATTTGTAAGTAGAGGCTAATATCTGCAAACTATTGACATACGTAGTATATTAACCCCTTCATGGCGGAGAGTAAAACAAATCTTAATGCCAGTTTTGCAACTTTGATGTGTGTCAAAGTCTATCCAGGCAAATTATTCCATGTTTTTTTTCAGGACAAATTGGACTTCATTTGGTGGTAAAAGGCACCTGATATCTTCTTCCTTTTAGCACAAAATAGTAAAAAAAAAACATTTTTTTTTTAAATTCAGCTTTACAGGATAACCAACCATATTTTTGTACAGTACCACATCCCGAATAACTATCCAAAACACATCAAAGAAACAGCAATAAGGGGCATTTACCAGAGGAAGCAAGAACACAATTAAAAAGTAAAAAAATACACATTTTTTTAAACACAGTCTTTTGATAAAATCATAACTAATTACATTTGTGTACTTCCACACTTTTGCAAAATATCATAAAAATAGTGCACCATTCAGTGCTAAAAGAGACTTAAACATAGTCCATGAAATTACTGGGGATGGGCCGAACACCCCCCTGTTTGGTTTGCAGCAGAACTCCTGAACAGGCAAAATGTTCTAACCGGAATGGTGAACCCCAGTCTATGGAAATCAAACAGGAAAAATCAAAAGTGCCAATTTTGAAGGCTTGTATGCAAGTAATTGGTCATAAAAAGGGTGTGGGGTTCTGGGTACTACCCTGGGGGACATGTATCAATAAAATGTTTTTTTTTAAATAATCGTTTTTTCAGGAACAGTGATTTTAATTATGCTTAAAGTTTAACTATAAAAATTATACATTCCTTTAAACATAGTGCCTGGGGGGGGGGGGGGGGGGGCA
>BLSH010473572.1:409499-420652 GCA_018402905.1 Glandirana rugosa | reverse complement strand
GTTTTGGGAGGGGAGTTGGGGGGATGAGAGAGAGAGAAGAACGAAAAAGAAAAAAAAAAAAGGGGGGGGTGACTGCAGAGATTTTGGTGGGATAGAGGTTATTCTGGGCCGCTCATGCTTAAGGTTAGGCAATTTATGGGTGTCTGTTATCATGAGCTACCTGGGCGGGTCCCATTATCCGAGAGTATTCTGTCGAAGTGCGGAAATGGATTCAGCAAGCCCATTTTTTAGAAAATCTAGAGGGGGAGTCATGAGCGATGGCAATAAGTTCCTCCATTTCTGCTATTTTTTCAATTCTAGAGAACCAGTCTTTGAGTGATGGAGGCCTTTGGGTGCCCCATAGTTTTGGAATGCAAAGTTTGGCCGCATTAATTAACTGGCACCAGCGTTTTAAAGTATGAGGGCTCAGTGTTTATTTGGTGGTGCAGGAGATAGTGTGCTGGTGCCAGTTCAAGCTGGGAAGTGGTGATTGCCATTGTTTTTAGATGAACCATTTTCCAAAAATCTCTTATAATGGGGCATTCCCACCAGATGTGTAAAAGGTCCCCCGTCGCTGTTTGACATCTCCAGCATAGGTCGGGAATCGTAGCATGAAATCTATGAAGGAGCGCAGGTGGGTGGTACCAACGTGAGAGTAACTTGTAGTTGTTCTCCTGAATAGCCACATTAATCGATCCCTTGTGTATACACTTAAGTATGTTCCCCCACTGAGGTTCGGACAGGTTTAGGTGAAGTTCCCTAGCCCTGGAGTCGTATGCTTTGCTTTCAGTAGTCTTTGTGTTGTGCCAGAACATATCGTATACGAGGGAAATAACATGTCTTTGGGGAGCTTGGTTTAGACAAAGTGCTTCAAAAGGGGTTAACGGAGCAGCAAGATAGTGTGTTTTTTGGATAGATTGTACAAAGTGATGAATTTGCCGATATTCCCAGAATGAGATCCTGGCATTAGAATGTTGGGCATTGTAGTCGTCAAGAGATACCAACTTACCATTTTGCAAGAGATGTAAGATTCTGGTGCCGGTATCCGGGTGTGCTGTGGAACAGTTGTGCTTTAACAGACCTGGAGGGATGTCGGGGTTGCCAAGGAGGGGATATAGGGGGCCTATGATCTTTGATATTTGGTTTTTACGGGAAGCTTCTTTGAAGCAATTAAGGGTGGGGGCAATACAAGGGTGATCATGAATATTTAGGTGGCTGTATTGTTGGCGAGTCCATGGGAGGTCACAGAGCGGCATTTCAGAGAGACTTTTCTCTAGGTTGACCCAGTCTTTATTTTTAGTGTGAAGGTGCCAATCAATGATCCTTTGAAGGTGGCAGGCTCTATAATATAGGTGAAAGGCCGATCCCACCTTTAGTTTTAGGTTTAGTCAGTTGGTCAAAGCTTATTCTGGGTTTCTTGTGGTTCCAGAGGAAAGCTATACAGAAAGTGTTGATGGATTTGAAAAAGCTTGTGGGGATGGCAATAGGAATGGTCTGGAAAAAATACAAGATGCGTGGGAGAATGTTCATTTTAATGATCGCTGCACGACCGAACCATGAGTAGTGTGCTTTATTCCAGTTTCTGAAGTCATTGCTTATGATCTTTATCATGCCAGAAAGATTTTTAGAGTAAAGTTCGGTAAGATTTGTCGGGAGTTGGGTATCGAGATAGGTTATGGCTTCTTTTTGCCATGTGAACAGGAAGTTTTGTTTACAAGTAGTAGCTAGGGCAGACGGGAGTGAGATATTCATGGCTTCCGATTTGTGGTAGTTGACTTTGAAATGTGCTAAGAATTGAAAGTGCTGGAGGTCATTCATGAGATTAGGGAGTGAGACAAGGGGTTCTGTCAAAAATAGCAACACATCATCGGCAAATGCCGCTAACTTGTATTGCCTATCTCCGACTAACACTCCTTTGATATTTTGGTTTTCTCGGATGCGTCTTAGGAGCAGTTCCAGGGTTAAGATGAATAGTAGGGGGGAAAAAGGGCAGCCTTGGCGTGTGCCATTGTTGATAGAGAAGGCGTTTGACAGGAGGCCGTTAGCGCGGACCCTGGCAGTGGGGATGCTATAGAGGGCCATTATAAGGCTAGTTAAATGACTACCAATTCCCAGAGAGTGAAGCACTGCCAGTAGGTAATCCCAGGCCAGCCTGTCAAACGCCTTCTCCGCGTCAAGGGATAGGAAAAATCCAGCTTGTTTTGATTTTTTAAGGTGGTAGTGGATACTAAGTGCTTTGAGGGTATTGTCTCTGGCCTCCCTACCTGGAATAAATCCCACTTGATCATTGTCAATAAGTTGTGGTAGTAGAGGTGGAATACGATTGGCCAGAATTTTTGCGTACATTTTTAAGTCTGTATTTAAAAGTGAAATAGGGCGGTAATTAGAGGCAAGTGTAGGGTCTTTCCACGGCTTGGGGATCACCGATATGTGTGCTTCCAATACAGACTTGTGGTGGGGGATTAACTCCGGGAGGCGGTTGAATGCATTTAGGAACGGTCTAATTAAGAGTTCGGAGAATGATCTATAATAGGCCAAGAAGAAGCCATCAGGGCCTGGACATTTGCCTTGTTTCATCTGTTTGATGACCGCTTTGAATTCTTCTTCCATTATAGGGCCGTCTAAGTCTTTTGCTTGTTGCTTAAGTAAGGATGTAGGGCCGTATTGTTTAAGGAATTCTTCAATTATTGTTTGTCTAGGTCTATTTTCCCTAATCTTAACTTTGATTCTCATCTAGATCAAACCCTGATTGAGCTATTTTTCTTTATTTGTTTTAGCATTTCGTTTTTTACATACACTGCTTTTTTCTCCTCTAGCAAGTAGAAAAAGATACAATAAAACTTTTTCTCCATTTCTCCAGAGGAGAAAACAACACAGGGGCAGGGTATCACAGAGATCAGGTGATTGAGAATGTGCCCTCCCAGTTCCCAATCTTTAGTATGAGACCCGAGTCTCTCAGTGAGTGTGAGTGCATTGTGCAGCGCACTCTCAGCACAAATACAAGTACAAATATATGCAGCCCCATGGATAAAAGCCCACTTCTGTGGGGCTGCATGTATGTGGGTTAAAGTGCAACTCCAGGAGTTAGACAAAATCTACCTATGCAGTGGGCCCCCATGCAGTGCTCCTCATAGGGTTAAATGTTTGTTAAGTCTAGGGAAGCTGTAGAGACTGTATAACTAACTTACCCCCACTCCAGCCAGCTCCAGTGCTCTCTACCTCTCCCTCCTGTGCTCCAGTCTGTGGGTGGTCCCTCAGCATTATTCCTGTATTCTACATGGACTAGAATGCAGGAGTGTATGGGACTTTAAATGCACCTCCTTGGGTGTAATATAGGTAGAAACAAACTAGTTATATATAAACATAACAATTTTACTAAAAATATCACATAGAAAGATTGTTTTAAAAACATATCCACAAATTGGTCATCCAAGATGGTTTTTATCCTGACCTTGGGATCCGTTTATTGGGCCAACAATCCTACTTCATCAGGGCCTTGGACCCTGTTAAAAAGTACTGCAATAACATACAAAAATAATACAAAGACAATAATCATTGAATGTCACATGGAATGAGTTATCTAAAACACATGTGTCATAATCAATCAGCGGCGTGCACCATTTGTTGATCACCAAATGAAGTCCAATACAAAAGTCCTTGTGACGCGCTAAAATTTTCAGTGATTAAACAAACATAGTCTCTTGGTTTCTATGATAGGAAAGACCGACACCAGTTAGTTTCTGACGATGGAATGACACACTACACCCCGTGCTCTCTCAATCTTCTTACCAGATAGCAGGGAATCATGAGCCTGCTTAGTCACATTCTCCAAAAGTCAGGAACACTCTCTCCAGGTATATGAAAAATGACAGCCATCCTGCAGCGATCGTTCTCACAACCAAGGTTCACCGAACAATTGTACCAATGGATAAAAGATAACAGAGGGAGCACAGATAGTGAAGCCCGTATGAAAAAGTTTAATGATTAAAAGGAATTGCACTTACAAGCTTCCAAAGGGTTACACAGCATATGGTGTCATCACAAAAAACAATCCACACAATCCACACAATAATCATTGAATGGCATATTACATCATTGTTATCAACTGAACAATCAATATAGATGGATATCGTGTCCACCATGAATATAGAGCACAGATGTTTTTCAAAAAAGTACAGCAGATAACTCCCAACTTCACTTCAAGAGTGCCCATCCATCACATTTAATCAATTCTATAGCAAAAGGCCAATACCTCAGGATCAAGTGGAATTGTAGTGGCAACACAGACTTTATGAAAAAAGCTAACATCTTGAGAGAACATTTTATGGATAGAGGCTACAGTCAGAAATCATTGAAGAGAGCCTATAGAAATGCCCTTGACAATCCTCAGGAACTTCTGCTGTTCCAGGGGGAAACATTTCCCCCTGAGCAACAGAACATCCCTTGTAATAGAAATAATTGATGACAGGTCCTTTATGGAGAGATCTGGATCTATAAGACGTAAATCTCTCCCCTACCTTTGAAAGCAAAAGATCAAAAAAAATGATCTTTTGCTAAAAAAAAAAAAAAACAATGTGTTTACTTATGCCCTAGACTAGAAGTGATATCATGACATTGCTCAAGTTTTCCTAGATCATAGAGGTGTTCAGAGACACTATGGTCTCTGTTCATCTCTCTGGCCAATCGCGTGAACTGTTGGATTGTTTCCCCGACTTGGCGGTAAAATCGGTAAGCTTTAGAAACACCAGCGAGCTGCGGAAGGAGGGGGACCTCCCCTCCTCAACTTCTGAAAGCATTCGAGTGGTTAATTAGCAGCTTCAGCCATAACCCTGGTAAACCACCTGCAACGCATATAAGTATTGTGGTTGGCAAGCGGCTTTTCTATTCTATTCTATACTATG
This sequence comes from Glandirana rugosa, assembly GCA_018402905.1. Taxonomy (NCBI): domain Eukaryota; kingdom Metazoa; phylum Chordata; class Amphibia; order Anura; family Ranidae; genus Glandirana; species Glandirana rugosa. The sequence goes on along the minus strand of BLSH010473572.1, from coordinate 415,772 downwards.
TCTTACTGTGTTTATTGTAATACGTTTCCATTTAGAAATCAAATTCTTTTTCAAATTCAAATTCACTTTCGGTTAATTCACTTTGTTATAATTTATTTTAGATTTGTTAAAATTTGCCACTATATACTGTACATCCAAGTCTCTGAATAAAGAAAATTGTGTCCGAATTTCGATTTGTAACAAAACAAATCGCAAATGTCTAAGAACTATTGGATTTTCCATTGGGTTCAGTCAATAGGAATGGTTGATGCAGCTTAGAAGTAGATCCACCACAGCTCAGAAGGTCAAATGCAAGCCATATGCAACATCTTACACTTTTGTTTTTGGGTTTAGATATATTTCAAATTATTGTATAGTGTATCTCTGTTTTTATTGCTCTCTATATCCCCATTGAGGATATTTATCTCTCTATTTGTACTGGGGACCATTGTCCTTCAAAAAAGAAAGTGAGGAAAATCCAAAATTTTACAATTATCCACAGAAAAAGAGGTGAGGACAAATCTTCCAGTGGAGACTCTTTGCTGAGGACAACTTTCCAAGAGAATTCCCCTCACTTTTATTTTTGGGTTTAGATATATTTCAAATTATTGTATAGTTTAGCTCTGTTTTTGTTGCTCTCTATATCCCCATTGAGGATATTTATCTCTCTATTTGTACTGGGGACCATTGTCCTTCAAAAAAGAAAGTGAGGAAAATCCAAAATTTTAAAATTATCCACAGAAAAAGAGGTGAGGATAAATCTTCCAGTGGAGACTCTTTGCTGAGGACAACTTTCCAAGAGAATTCCCCTCACTTTTGGAGATTTCCTCAAACTTGCCCCATTGGAGCAGGAAGTTAATGGACATTCACGTAATAGTACACAGTTGGATAAAAGTAAACTGTCAATGGTTTTAACCCTTACACACTCTACCCAAAAACTAAAAAAAACTATAGCTATATAGTGATTTTCCTTCCAGTGGAAAATCTGATGTAGAAGTCATATCCCTAGAGATGATGGTTATTATAGAATACATGGAATTTATTCAGGTCGGGATTTCTATCACATGTTCCCAGGTTACTTGTTTCACCCCAAATGAGCAAAGAGTATTGTGGCTGCAAAATCCATACTTCTCAGATAATAATAAGATTTGCATTTTACGTGCAGTGAATGTTAATTTCCTAACATTCTTTCTCCCCAAAGAATACAAAAAAAAGACATGAAAAATGATGACACATTTATTGGTCGGTCCCTTGCTGCAAATCCTTCCTCTCTAGCCCCAAGCGTATGTTGCCTCTCCACAAAAGCAAGTATTTTGGACTTTTTTCTGATATGACTTCTTCATTAAGCAGGCCCCCAAACAACCTTTTGAATTTTTTTTTTTTTGGCCATGCATAGTGGAATTGCTTTCCTCTAGTCTCCAGGAAAGAACTATTATGAAATGTACTGTGGTGATTCCTTGGGGTACAATTAATTTAAAAGCTCAAGTGAAAACTCTTGATTCTGACCTTGGATTTGCTAGCATATAATAACCATTATCCCTTGAGGTAACTGCAATATGTATCTTTAACTTTATTGCACTGTATGGTTCACTGTGCTTTTTTCTTTAGCATATGTAAGACATTTTTTCAAGAAAAAATGTTCAGAAATGACTGAATATAATAAAAAAAGTTTCTCTGGAAAAGAGCCATTTGTAAGTATAGCATTAATTTATTAAAGTTGTGGAGTCCCTTCTAGGTTAGGATCTAAAATGCACATCTGGGAGTCAAATGACAAAGGCTTATGTTGACCTGCACATTAAACCCTTTTCTATTGGCTGAATCTCGAGGATGGATTTCAATTATGTTTTCCCTAAGCTTGTAAGGTGACTTTCCTATAGCCACAAATCTTCACATTCCTAATACATTTTATTTGCTATCTAAGGACTTGTATACACAGGCATTTGTTTGCATCAGATCAGATTTGCTTCCCATAAAAATCTGAGAATGCAAAATTAGGTCAAATAGAGGTGAAATAATGCCCCTTAACCACAAGCCTACCAGGGCAATTTTTATGTAAAATTTGCATTTTTCACTGGAAATTACTGTAACCCACCCCCCAAAAATGTATATTTTCTGAAAGCAGGATAAAATGGTGGTAGCTGCAAATTTTTAATATTGCACGATATTTGTGCAGTAATTTATTAAAAGCACAAAGAATAAAATAAGAAATCATTTTAGTGCAAGCAAACACAATATTATACCCAATATTTAGTAAAATATAAATGATTTTGCTGCATTAAGTAAATCGATACCAAACCTGGCAATCCTTAACATTGCACATGCCCATGAAATTGCAAAAACCTATGATACCGAAAATTCTCCATAGGTGACACTTTAAAAACGTTTACAGGTTATCAGTTTAGAGTTAATCATGAATTATGCCCTAAAATTATTATTCTTACTCTGACCTTATTGTGACGTTTATGATAATACCTCATGTGTGGTACAATTGATGTTTTACATATTGTATACATGCTTGTCCTGTGCTGTGCTTTTTACATGGGGTATGTACAGGAGTGACTGGAGTGCTTTAAAATTATGTTTTAAATTATTTATATTTATTTTATTTAATGTTTTTACCCTTTTTCATTTTTTTAAACTATATTGCTCTTACAAAGGGGGCTAAAAAGCTGTCAATGTGATAGCATGGGTAGGTGATCGGTCCTCTTTTTGGAGACATCGGGGAGATTCCATAGTGGGGAATGGGTGGAGGAGTAGAGAAACAAATATAACTGGGTAGATCTCACTTCTAAGTAAAGATGTGATTTTATGATTACACTGATAAATTTACCCACTGTCAGTCACTCATACTAAAATCAGTTTTGCATTAACCCTGTAAAGTTAATGTGCATTGTTTTTTTAAATATTTTAGCTTATGCGTATGTTCATGATTTAAAATTAATTTCTTTCTTTTCTTTGGTAAATATAAAAAAATTGTATGTCTCATATTTAGCATCAGCAACTAGCAGGTGGTGCAGTCGTGTCAGTTCTCTACAAATTTGAGTCATTTTACTACTTTGCTGTGAATTTGTGAAGGAGGATACACCCCCCTCCTTCCTCTTGCTCATAATGTGCTGTTTAAAGTTTAAGAGAGACAGTCACTGTTAGAAAGTGCTAGAAAAAGTAGAGACTGTACTACACCCCCCCCCCATGTTGAGGACATGTGGCCTGCTATGGTTCGGGGGGGAGCTCGTTCCCCCCCCCTTTCCTGGCCTGCTGGGCTGCATGCTCAGATAAGGGTCTGGTATTGATTTTTTGGGGGGACCCCACACCTTTTTTCTTTACAGTTTGGAGTGGGGGGGCCCCCACACTGTTTTTTTCCTGCATTTTTCATTGCCACCATTCTTTTTTTACATTCATCTGACAGCGGGGGATTCTGAAAATTTGGAATTTGTTAGAAAACTAATATACAAAATGAAACGAGACGAATTTCAACAAAATTCATTACTATTTCATTTGGAGATTCGGAATAACCAAAAATTTATATTCGGACCAAAAGGAATGTCTAATGGTTGGGCTTGGCAAGTAAACAGGGTCCTCTAAAGTTGATCCTCTAAAATTTATTGCAGATTATAGCAGGGATATGAGAGTTATACAATGTTACCAACGTGTTTCGGGTGCCAACAATCCCCTTTCTTCAGGGCCTGTTCATAAATATGATAATGATTCCTTTAGGACTCCATCCTAGAAATTCTGGGTAGTGATCTATAGTATAACAATTGTTATGGATGTGAGCTAAAGATAGTTGTGCTGAGGCAGTTAGCACTGGCCTGGGAACTGGCTCAACATGCCTTCTGGATGACCTGTAGCTGTAACATGATAACAGGCTCAATTAATAATTACTTTTCTTTTTTTTCTATTACTATTTTTCTTCTACAATCTCAATATGACTCCAACCCAAATGATGGATCTGTCTAATGTAACAGAATCAGTGCTGGGGGAATTTTTATCTGTTAATTACTTTACTCCATGACTTCACAGTTCATGCTAGATCTTTATGTCCTAGAAGGACCACAGCCTTCTGATTTAACAGAATCAGGGCTAGAAGGGTCCATATCTCCTAACAAAAATGTGATTTAAAAAATGACACATGTTGAACCTAAAAAATCCATACATACAACTAACAAGCCTAGTACTTGATCGTCACTGTTAAATTAATGTCCTGTGGTATGGGTGCAATGGTTATTCTCTTTACATTAAAGGCTGGTAGGCTGCCAGGTTTTTCCTGCCATAGAAAAAAGGGAACAGGAGCTGTGATTTCAGGGATCTTTAAAGATGAATTTCTTCACAATACTTATAGCAGGATAGGCAACCTTACAGAGTTGGAGAGCCACCTGAACCACACAGGAGAAATCAAAGATCACCGGTCACAGTGTCGCCTCCTCACTTCTGATTTAAACCTCTAATTACAGGACTATCGTGTGGCAAATGTGTGCATTGCATGGCAATCATGGGTTTAAATCAGGTGTTGAGAAGGCCTCTTCACCACCTGTCAGCACACACTCAAATCACTTTTCAGAGGAGCAGCACTTGTGCTCTTTCACACATAAAGTTGGGGGGTGGAAAAACTGCAGGATATAATAGAAGTCTATGGCTAAGTGCAGCAAACCCGCAGGAAAACCGCAATTACACTGCACTGCACCCACGGTATGGGTAAACCGCAGCACATCAGTGTGACAGCAGACCTATACTATTATGCCCAGTTCATTGCTTCACACTCACCTGAAGATCTCTTCTTTCCTGCTGCTGGCACCACTCTGGAGACCGCTAGCCGGGATAAAAGGTGATGTGCACTTGGTATTACTCTGCATTGGACAGGAGCCAGCACTACAGAGAAGGCATTGGCTTATGCAATTCTTGCTCCCTTCTACAGCTGTAACTTTACAAGTAGTCCCTCTGCATAGCACTCTGTTTGATGCTCTGGAATGGCAGGTCAGCAAATAAAGACAGAGATCTACCAACCACCTGTCTAAAGGTTGCTGACCTCTGACTTACAGCTAAAAAATTTAGTTGGGATCTATTTTAAAAAAATCTTTTATTACTCTGTGAGAATGTAAAAATATGTAGTGCATAAGTACTAAAATAATGTTTTCTTTTTGTATCAAACTATGAGCTTAGACTGCACAATGACTAACAATAGAATATGATAGAGTTATTATTTCAAAGAGCTGACTTAAAGTGTTACTAAACCCACAACGTTAAACTAAGTCTATACACGCAGCAAAGCATGCTTGTCATACTCACTGTGGAACCTAAGGGGTTAATCATCTGCACTGTGTAGAAAGGCTGCTGGGCCCATATGCACGGATCTTCCCCTTCTTGAATTGCCCCAAAAACAAGTCAGAATAAGACAGAGTAAATGGAATCAGGCTGCACATGCTCAGTTTGGTGTGTATTGCTAGAGAGTTTATTTTTTCTTGGGATAGTGTATGTGATCAGCACAGGGCCAATCAACATTGTGCAGACAGAGGGTCAGGGGTCCTGCATCTTGGTAGGAAAGCCAGTGCAGTATGAAAACTCCTCATACAAGCTTTAACCATTCACTGATAGAAGTCACAGGACTGTGTTATACTGCTGATGAGAAAAGGTATTTATCAGTTTATATTTACTAAAGTAATTGCATTTCCGTGTACTGTGGGTGGCCAGATATAGTGAATGCAGGGTCCTGGGTTTAGTTTACTTTAACCCCTTTCCGACCATGTCGCGTACATTTACTGCTGCAATGTGGCAGCATAAAGCGAATCGCCGTTTATAAACGGCGCTCGTGGCCACGGCGGTTGGGTTCGCTATAGGACCGTTCAAACTACAGGAACGGACCAATTATTTTTGGTCTGCACCTGCTGATGGGTCCTGGCGAATTAAATGCCTCCTCTGCCTGTGACATGTAAACACAGGCAGAGGAAGTTATGTAATTTCCCCCCATGGAGCCCTTTTCGGTTCCAGAGCGAGGAGAGAGGTCATCTAAACGTGAGTGCACCACCACTACACCCATCACTCCTGTCACTGTAAGCCCTGACTACTCTGAAAAGGAGACATGTCCATTCCCAGATTTAGCTCTTTAAATTCTGTAGTATGATCACCAGGCTGGAAGGCTTTCATCACAGTAGCACTGTTTGAGGCAATCTTATGAAGTCTGAAGTTGCCCTCAGAAAGCATACCTTGAGTCCTTTGGAGCAGGTCTATAGCATCTTCATCTGTGGGTAAGGATTTGAGTCCATCGTCCATGTAGAAGTCTCTCTCAATGAAGTGTCGAGC
>BLSH010473572.1:389799-409489 GCA_018402905.1 Glandirana rugosa | reverse complement strand
GCACTGTGCAGACAGAGGGTCAGGGGTCCTGCATTTTGGTAGGAAAGCCAGTGCAGTATGAAAACTCCTCACACAAGCTTTAACCATTCACTGATAGAAGTCACAGGACTGTGTTATACTGCTGATGAGAAAAGGTATTTATCAGTTTATATTTACTAAAGTAATTGCATTTCCATGTTCTGTGTACTGTGGGTGGCCAGATATAGTGAATGCAGGGTCCTGGGTTTAGTTTACTTTAACCCCTTCCCGACCATGTCGCGTACATTTACTGCTGCAATGTGGCAGCATAAAGCAAATCGCTCGTGGCCGCGGTGGTTGGGTTCGCTATAGGACCGTTCAAACTACAGGAACGGACCAATTATTTTTGGTCTGCACCTGCTGATTGGTCCTGGCGAATTAAATGCCTCCTCTGCCTGTGACATGTAAACACAGGCAGAGGAAGTTATGTAATTTCCCCCCATGGAGCCCTTTTCGGTTCCAGAGCGAGGAGAGAGGTCATCTAAACGTGAGTGCACCACCACTACACCCATCACTCCTGTCACTGTAAGCCCTGACTACTCTGAAAAGGAGACATGTCCATTCCCAGATTTAGCTCTTTAAATTCTGTAGTATGATCACCAGGCTGGAAGGCTTTCATCACAGTAGCACTGTTTGAGGCAATCTTATGAAGTCTGAAGTTGCCCTCAGAAAGCATACCTTGAGTCCTTTGGAGCAGGTCTATAGCATCTTCATCTGTGGGTAAGGATTTGAGTCCATCGTCCATGTAGAAGTCTCTCTCAATGAAGTGTCGAGCATCTGCACCGTACTCTTTTTCACCATCAAGAGCAGTCCTTCGTAGACCATATGTTGCTACAGCAGGCGAGGGACTGTTTCCGAAAACATGTACTTTCATGCGGTATTCAATCACTTCATTGTTTATGTTGTTGTAACGGTGCCGCAGAAATCTTAGGAAGTTCCTATGGTCTTCCCTTACTTTAAAGCAATGGAACATTTGTTCAATGTCAGCAGTTATGGCAACTGGCTCTCTTCTGAACCTCATAAGTACTCCTACAAAGTTGTTGGTTAGGTTAGGACCAGTAAGCAGAACATCATTCAGGGATACACCTTGATGCTTGGCACTGGAATCAAACACTACCCTGATTTGCTTTGGCTTACATGGTGATACACTCCAAAGAAAGGCAGATACCAGCACTTGTCATGTTCAAGAAGAGGTGGAGCTGGTTCAGCGTGATCATTGTGAAAGATCCATTTCATAAATGCAATGAAATGTTCCTTCATTTCGGGCCTGTTCTTTAGTGTTCGCTGAAGTGAGTTGAATCTGGATAAGGCTTGTTCACGATTATTTGGAAGTCTGACTGGCACGAAGAGGTAATGGTGCAACACAGCTGTTAGATTAATCTTTGTAGAGTTCACTGTCCATTATTGCGATGAACTCTCTATCTTCAACTGACAAGGCTATTTTTTTGTCATCACGTGTAGTACAAAACACTGTACTACCTAAGTTGGCATCAAAGGGGTTGGGAAAAACATCAGATACCTGGATGATGTCAAGAGGCTTCTCCCTTACTTCATAGTGATGAGGGCGTGGTCTAAAGTGAGATGCACACCCATTTCTTAGCACATGAAGTCTTGAAGGAGTTGATCTCAGATGGCTTACTCAGTCTATTCAAGCATACATCACCCACTATTACCCAGCCTAGATCAAGTCTTTGTGCATACATTGTCAGATCCGTTGCACTGCTGGTGCACTTTATGTACTCTGAGAATGTCTCTTCCCAGCAACACTAGTATTTCAGCATCCATGTCCATTGGAGGAATATCAGTAACCAGGTGCCTTAAGTGGAGATGGTGATATGCAGCTTCTGGAGTAGGAATTTCTTCCCTGTTGCCTGGTATTTGGTCACACTCAACTAATGTTGGCAAGGGTATGCCCTTCTTTGCCTTGATATGGGAGACCATGAACCCATCAGCCCCTCTGCCGGAGTTTTCTACACGACCAGAACAGGTGTTGAGAGTATATGGTGTTGCATGTCCCTTTATGCCAAAGATCTCAAAGAATTTAGGCTTGACCAGGGATCTGTTGCTCTGCTCATCTATTATGGCATACATCCTGGTAGCTTTCTCAGGTTTATCCTTTGGATATATTTTGACTAGACATACCTTGGCAGTTCATTTGTGGCTTAATCCTTCTCCAGAGACTTCAGTACATGAAGAAGAGATGTTTGTAATGGCTGAAGCATGGCTTTGTTGTTCCGCCATGATTTGATGCAGGGTTCAATGTAGATGGTTGCTGTGGATTGTCTGGAAGTGGAGCAGGATGCATAGCTGTAATGTGTTTGTCACTACTGCATTTTGTGCACTTGATGGCAACTTTACAGTTTTTAGAAAAATTATCATAGGAAGCACAGCACCTATAACATACTCCAAGTTTCTGGAGAATCTCCCTGCGCTCTTGGATAGTCTTTGCCCTAAGCGCATGACATTTCTTTAGAGGGTGGGGTTTATTGTGAATAGGGCACTGACGATTTGGATCTTTATCTCTATCACCCGAATCACTCTGGTGAGTGGGAGAGTATATGGGAGGTGAGATGTCTGTCTTTTTAGCAGATACTGCTCTATACAAGTCTCTATGTTTAGCTGCTTTGTTATCATACCTTAATAGTGATGATGATGATGATGCTGGCAAGCTAGACTCACAGAAGCTGGGATCATTCCTCATCCAGGCTTGTTCCCCGATGAACCTGCAAAAATATGAGAATGGAGGAAAGGATATGTTATAGTCTCTTTTATATCTTGAGCCTTGTTGTGCCCATTTCTCCTGCAGATTGTATGGAAATTTAGACACTACTGGGTTCACGCCATGGGTGGTGTCCAGGTAGCTCAAACCAGGTAGACGAGGGTCTGTCTTTGCCAACTCTAGCTCCATGAGGAGGCCACTTATTTCTTGAAGCTTGCAGTGATCTTTGTTTCCTATTTTTGGAAAGTTTTGCAGTCTTTTGAATAGAGCACATTCTATGGCTTCAGAGCTACCATAGGTTTGTTCAAGTCTTGCCCATGCAGCAGCAAGACCTGCATCTGGGTAGTAAACATGTACTGCTGTTAGTCTTTTAACACGATCTGCAGACGCTGGCCCCAGCCACTTTATGAGCAAATCAAGTTCCTCCTTGGCAGTAAGGTTGAGATCAGCGATAGAAGCTTTGAAGGTTGATCTCCAAGCTCTGTAGTTCTCTGGACAGTCATCGAACCTTGAGAGGCTAATGTTAATGAGCTTGCGGCAAATCATATATCTGGCAAAGTCAGACAGGTCTTGTGGGACCCCTTGGGTGGGAAAGTTCTCTGGTGAGTAAGGGCGAAATTTACCAAGATAAAATTATGTTGCAAGAGCATCTACCTTAGTCTTTAAGGCTTCTGTTGGCTGTTACTTCAATTGTGGCTTGTCGCTGGCAGTCACCTTGTCGGCAGGAGGCAAAGTTGTTTGCTGTGTGAATACACTTGCTTTGTGGACTTGAGAGGCTCAGGCTTGAGCGTGTTAGAGGTCTCTGTTTTAAGAGTCCGAACAGTAATGTTGGTAGGTGATGATTTTGTATGATTGTAAACATTATGCATTAGCACATATGCACTGGTGCATTCAATTGGATCTTCCACTTCTGCTGGAATAGAACAGTCCAAGTTAGTACTATCTCCCATTGCTTGTTCAAGGACCTTTAGCCTTGCTAGGGCAGCTGCTCCCTCCCTTTCCACTTGCAGAATCTGTAATTTCTGTAATTTTTTTCATACGTTACTGCTTACTGCGTAATGTTTTATTGTTATTGTTTTATAATGTTTTCTTTGCAGGTATGTCTTTTTTATGTTACCGTTTACTGTGTTTTATTAATAATTTTTTTGCTTTTCAGGTATTCCATTCAGCTGCAACACTGATTTATTTATGGTGACAGCAACAGCCTTTGCTCCCACCATATGTAAATCAGCAACTCCAGCACTGTAGGAGGTGATTTCACCACCGCCGTTAAAAATGAGCATATATGCCGGAGCATAGGGGCAGTGAGTGGAAATAGGGGTACATTGCCCCTATGCTACGGTATATATTTTTAGAACGGTTCTATGCCCATCATTAGAAGTTGGTGGATGCAGGGCGGTTTTCAAATGGTGGGCATACCCAGCAATTGTTTATTTATTTTTTTTATTTAACCCACAGGCTGCATGAAAAAAAAGGACATTACAACATATGCCCAACAAGGTGCAGTGATGTACTAGTATGTTGCTGGCCTTTGAGTGGTTTTCTCAGGCTCTCCTGTCCCACCGGGGAACGCGAGAATGCAGCCGGTGGTTCCTCCAGCTGACCACAGAGCTGATCGAAGACTAGAATGGCTCCAATCATCTCTATGGCCTAAGAAACTGGAGGCTACAAGCATTTCATGACTTCAGTTTTGCTGGATATAAATAGTGCCATTGGGAAATTGCGAAAGCATCTTATCACACCAATCTTGGTGTGGTCAGATGCTTTAAGGGCTGAGAAGAGATCTAGAGTCTAACAGACCCCAAATTAAAAAATAAAAATACTCGCCACTACCTATTTTTATCATAGGAGATATTTAAATTCCCTATTATAACGATAAAAATGATAAAAACAAAAAAGAAATAAAAAATGAAAGGGACATTGTAAAAATAAAATAAAAAGCAAAATTAATAATTAAAAAAAAAATGCACCCCTGTCCCCCCGTGCACGCGTGCAAAGGTAAACACAAGCATTGGTCTCATGCCGTAGGTAAACAGCAATTGCACCATGCATGTATGAATGAAAGGTATCACCGCAAACGGCAGATTGAGGGCAGTAATTTTAGCATTAGACCTCCTCTGAAAATCTAAACTGGTAACCTGTAAAGGCTTTTAACCCCCCCCCCCCCCAAATGACCTCATTTTGGAAAGTAGACACCTCAAGCAATTTGCTGAGAGGCATGCTGAGTCCATGGAATATTTAATTTTTTTTGTCACAAATGATTGAAAAATGACAAAAAAAAAATTACACAAAGTGATCACTGAAATGATATATTGCTCACGCATGCCATGGGTATATGTGGAATTACACCCCAAAATACATTCTGCTGCTTCTCCTGAGTATGGGAGATACCACATGTGTGAGACTTTTTGGCTGTCTAGCTGCTTACAGGACCCTGAAAACCAATCACCACCTTCAGGATTTCTAAAGGCGAAAATTGCTGATTTTCGCTACTCACAAAAGTGAAAATATCCAAATTGGGCCTAAAGTGTCAATATTTTGTGTGGCCACCATTATTTTCCAGCACTGCCTTAACCTTCTTGTGCATGGAGTTCACCAGAGCTTCACATGTTGCCACTGGAGTCATCTTCCACCCCTCCATGATGAATTCATGGAGTTGGTGGATGTTAGAGATCTTGCGCTCCTCCACATTCCATTTGAGGATGCCCCACAGATGCTCAATAGGGTTTAGGTCTGGAGACATGCTTGGCCAGTCCATCACCTTTACCCTCAGCTTCTTTAGCAAGGCGTGTGTTTGGGGTCGTTATCATGTTGAAATACTGCCCTGCGGCCCAGTCTCCGAAGGAAGGGGATCATGCACTGCTTCAGTATGTCACAGTACATATTGGCATTTATAGTTTCCTCAATGAACTGTAGCTCCCCAGTGAAATGTACCCTAGCTTGTAAACGCTATAGCTTTTACACAAACCAATAAAAATACGCTTATTGACTTTTTTTTTTACCCAGGTGGCTGAATGCATTTTGGCAAAAATGTATGACTAAAATTGAGCTTATTGTATTTTTTTAATAGCAAAAAGATGAAAATATCATATTTTTTCAAAACTTTCTGTCTTTTTTCATTTATATCGTAAAAAATAAAAACCGCAGAGGTGATACAATACCACCAAAAAAAAGCTCTATTTGTGGGAAAAAAGAACGTAAATTTTGTTTGGGTACAGCATTGCATGACCGCGCAATTACCAGTTAAAGCAGCGCAGTGCCAAATTGTAAAAAATGCTCTGGTCATTAAGGGGGTAAAACCTTCCGGGGTTGAAATTGGAAGATACAGTACACACTGAGAGACTGCTGAGTTGATAGTTTATGCATAACTTAGACAGCTATACTGTACTCATTGTTGGGGTACTCATTAATGGACCATCAAACTCAGAATCCTGCAGTGTGAGATAGCTGTAGGCCACAAGAAACGGACTGGAAGGAAGCAGAGAATGATATTATGTAGCTCATCATCTGTAATCAAGTTAAGAAAAAATCGTGTTATTAATTGATGTGCTTGGATGTGTTGTTATTATTCATTGGCACTATATTGAGTGGCTTAAACTGAACCTGTCCGGGATAGCTTTTCCTGTATCATTATAGTATATTGGCATTGCCAGGCTATTTATTATAGCATTACAAGATACAGGTACACTTTACGCAAACTGTCACACTTACTCTCCTCCTACCCAAACCTGATAACTTATCTTCTAAAATAAATCAGTCATTTGGCTGTCGGGTGCTGGCGCTGCCATCTTGACTAAGGGAAACCGGCAGTGAAGCCATGCCGCTTCATAGCCTGTGTCCTAATGTGCATGCGTGAAACATGCTGGGCTTTGTGAATGGGCCACAGTATTTTGGGACATGTGAAGTGTCCCAGAAGGCTGTAAGGGAAGGAGGGGGGTTGAACTTCCGGCTCAGTTTGCTTTCAAAACCAGGTACCCATTCCCCAACCAAAAGATGCCAAATGTGCAGGGGCATACCTAGAGCATTTGGCACCCAGGGCGGATCCTTTATCTGGCACCTCCCAACTTTAAAATGTAAAAACACCCAACACCCAACCCTCACTTGGCTAGCAGGCTGTATCTAGGCTGGCTGTGGTTGCAGGCCCTGGATGGGCTGGCAAGCTGAGAGTACACCCCTCACATTTTTGTAAATATTTTATTATATCTTCATGTGACAACACTAAAGAAATTACACTTTGCTACAATGTAAGGTAGTTAGTGTACAGCTTGTATATTTGTGTAAATTTGCTGTCCCCTCAAAATATCTCAACACGCAGCCAGTAATGTCTAAACCGCTGTCAACAAGTGAGTACACCCCTAAGTGAAAATGTCCAAATTGGGCCCAATTAGCTATTTTCCCTCCCCGGTGTCATGTGACTCGTTAATGCTACAAGGTCTCAGGTGTGAATGGGGATCAGGTGTGTTACATTTTTTGTTATCGCTCTCACTCTCTCATACTGGTCACTGGAAGTTCAACATGGCACCTCATGGCAAAGAACTCTCTGAGAATCTAACAAAAAGAATTGTTGCTCTACATAAAGATGGCCTAGGCTATAAGAAGATTTCCAAGACCCTGAAATTGAGCTGCAGCATGGTGGCCAAGACCATACAGCAGTTTAACAGGACATGTTCCACTCAGAACAGGCCTCGCCATGGCCAACCAAACAAGTTGAGTGCACGTGCCCAGCCTCATATCCAAAGGTTGTCTTTCGGAAATAGAGGTATGAGTGCTGCCAGCATAGCTGCAGTGGTTGAATGGGTAGGGGGTCAGTCTGTCAGTGATCAGACCATACGCCGCACACTGCATCAAATTGGTCTGCATGGTTGTCATCCCATAAGGAAGCCTCTTCTAAAGATGATTCACAAGAAAGCCCGCAAAAAGTTTGCTGAAGACAAGCAGACTGAGGAATGGATTACTGGAACCATGTCCTGTGGTCTGATGAGACCAAGATAAAATTATTTGGTTCAGATGGTGTCAAGTGTGTGTGGCAACAACCAGGTGAGGAGTACAAAGACAAGTGTGTCTTGCCTACAGTCAAACATGGTGGTGGGAGTGTCTTGGTCTGGGGCTACATGAGTGCTGCCGGCACTGGGGAGCTACAATTCATTGAGGGAACCATGAATGCCTACATGTACTGTGACATACTGAAGCAGAGCATGATCCCCTTCCTTTGGAGACTGGGCCGCAGGGCAGTATTCCAACATGATAACGACCCCAAACACACCTCCAAGATGACCACTGCACTATTGAGCATCTGTGGGGCATCCTCAAACAGAAGGTGGAGGAGCGCAAGTTCTCTAACATCCACAAGCTCTGTGATGTCATGGAGGAGTGGAAGAGGACTCCAGTGGCAACCTGTGAAGCTCTGGTGAACTCCATGCCCAAGAGGGTTAAAGCAGTGCTGGAAAATAATGGTGGCCACACAAAATATTGACACTTTGGGCCCAATTTGGACATTCTCACTTAGGGGTGTACTCACTTTTGTTGCCAGCAAAAATGTGAGGGGTGTACTCACTTTTGAGGGATACTGTATATGCTGCTTTATCCCTAAGAACTAATGATACAGTTTATTTCATATATAAATAGGGACACCACTATTGATTAAAACTGCTCAGAGGCTACAACCTTCCCCTGCTCTAGATAAAATACAACATTGGCTGGAGTCGGTCTTTAAGCAGATGTCTGCTTTTCCTAAGCAGGAAGGTGAAACATATGTTTTCTGTGTAATATGCTCAATTATTTTATATCAAGCAGGTACATGTGAATATATTACAGTGACACTCCAGCACAAGTGAGAGGAGTGTTTCATTATGTAAGTGATTATCAGGAGCTGAGACATCCAGCTGATTAGCTCCAGTGTATCTCTGAACAGGAGAGAGGATCAGTGAGGATCGGTGATAAAACAACATCTGTAAGTGAAAAGCTGGGTGGTTACTGTCACACCTCTAACTGAATTCAGATTCCGAAGTGTCTATTGATCTCCAGCAGGATATCTCTTTAAGTAAACAAATCCAATAAGACTGCAGCGACAGCTCATCTGTGTTCATTAGCAGCGGAGTGCTATGATTTGGGGTTTTTTTGGACTTGATAATCAGGCAGGGAGTTATAAGGCTAGCTTATCAAGCCATCAGAATAAATTAGAGGCACTCTGGCTTAGAAACACAAAAAAAATGTAACATTTTGCATCTCACCAGTCTATAGTGCTCATGCACACTGAGCATGAGTAAACACACCTCTATGTTAGCCTATGTGTCCATACACATGTTTACAGGCATATAAGAGGAGGAGTGTTTACAGGCTGAAAAAAAAACCATCACCAGTGTGTGGGCGTGGTCTACTGTACCCATGCACGCGGAGTAACACCTCGCTCGAAAAAATGCTCATCAATGCCTGAGACCAGGTGAAGACTGCAATCATATGAAGAATCTTGCTCTTAGAGGGTGGAGATTGCGCTGGACTGTCTCAATCAGTCACTGTGTGTAAGTGGGTGAAAATATGGGCAGGTAGGAAGAATTCCCTTTCAACGTTTAATGCCCGGTTTGAAAGGAGGTAGTTATGGGCCCTGTCAGGACCTGGACCGCTGCTTTTAGATACAGCCTTATGGCTTATTCCTCATGAAATCTGGAAGAGTTGGTGTAAAGGAGCGCCCAGTATCCAGTAAGTGTGGTTTTGGAAAGGAACTTTATTTGAGGTAGTAGCAACAAATTAAATCAAGCCTTCTTCAGAGCTGTTTCTGCATGCTTATAGAGAAGATTCTTAAATCGTATATGTATATGGCAAAAAAGTTCGGACACACGTAAGTCTTTCGGTCCAAACTTTTTGCCACAGACATATCTGATTAAAGAGTCTTCTCCATAACCATGCAGCAAGAGCCCCGAAGAAGGGGGAGTCTTTGTTCCCCCGAAAGGTGTTGGATTGATTTAATTTGTTGCTACCTCAAATAAAGTACCTTTCCAAACCCACACTTACTGGATACTGGGCACTTTACATCCACTCTTCCAGATGTGAAGAATCTAACAATAAGGCAGTCTCTGATTCAGAGATGAGACACTTGTGTGCAGCAGAAATGCACAAAGTTCCTCTGTAACTGATATATGTTTCGCATTAAGAGGGATGTGCAGAGCCGTCGATCACTCCACCAGTCCAGCGTACCTGTTACCTCGCTCTCAGTAACAGGAGTCCTGCCGAGCACATGGCGGGGCCCAATGCATGCTCATTAACTCTTTCTTTCTGTACCTAGTTATCAGGCCTTGTATCTCCATAATGCTAGTCTGCTACCAGTGACCGGAGGAGATGGACAGCTAAGGAAGGAGCCAGAACACTGACCCCCTGGCTACCAGAGGACCTGTCACTTAACCAGGTACCAGATGCTTCAAAAAAAAAAAAAAAACCCTTGAAGTCCATGCCTCCGGTGCCCCGCATGAAGATTAGGGGGCGGTGCCCCTGCGCCCTTTATGTAGAGGTCGCCACTGCCCATAGTGCTTTTACAGACCCAGGTGCCAAGACCCAACATGCACCCCTTGAATAACTTCAGACCAGGCTCAGAGCAGTTGAAACAACTTTATTGTGAACTCAACGTGTAATATGCAACCGGGTAAAATGTCCTTTCTCTATCTAACACTAATTGCAGCTGCCGCAGTATACCTGCACAGGCAAAGGTCTTATGAGTGAAGTCCATATTTGGAAGATTCAGAGTGGAGGTGTCCATCATAATGGTGTCCTGACGAGTTGGCGTCCCAACAACCTTCCTCAATGGTTCCCGTTCCTGCTCCTGTTCTCTAGGGACCTGAATCTCTCCCCTGTTATAATACACAGGAATGGAGTACAGGCCCCAAAAAAGCCCATGAACTTGCCCAGAGAAGGCAGAAAAATATTTACTCCTTGCATGGGCAGCAGAGCTATCTAGCTAACTACGGTAGGTTATTCATTATTAAAGAGTTGTTGTAGGCTAGCTGTAGGTATAAGTAAAAAAAAAGGCTTTACTACCACTTAAAATGTTTTGTAGCTAATGTGAGCCACCTATTTGGTTCCAATGAGTATCAGTAAGATAGCCCACCAGTAGAGTTGAGCGAACCCGGACTGGAACGTTGGGATCCGTACCGAACTTTCGGGCGTCCGTGTTCTGAACCTGGACCCGAACGTTTGAGAAAAAGTCTGGTTTCGGGTTCTGGGTTCTGGTATTTTATCACGCATGTTGAATAGCTGCAGGGCAGCCAATCAACAAGCGTTTCACTGGTTTTCCCTAGAAGCCATCACAGCAATGCCTACTAATGGCATGGATGTGATTGGCCAGTGCATCATGTGACCCAGCCTCTATATGAGGCTGGAGTCACAGTGCTGCATGTCACGTCACATGCTCTTAGGTTAGTGTAGGGAGAGGATGCTGCCGGCGCTGTGAGGGACAGATTGTGAGAGACAGATTGCAGTGATAATAACTAGGTAGAGATTACTACTACTGCTTTGAGGGACAGATTGTAGATCTATAACATCTCATCCTGCATTACAGAAAGATCTGATTACAGAACGATCTGATTACAGAACGATCTCTCATCCTGCATTACAGAACGATCTGATTACAGAACGATCTCTCATCCTGCATTACAGAACGATCTCTCATCCTGCATTACAGAATGATCTTAAGGGACAGATTGCAGATTTAATAACATCATATCTCCCATTTTTCTTCCTTTTGCAGCCCTCTAGCACTTTCCAGGACTTTTTTACAGTCATTTTTGTGCCGAAAAGTTTGGGTCCCAATTGAATTCAATGGAGTTTGGGGTCCAGGGTAAAGTTCGGATTACGTTTGGTACCGAACCCGAACGTTTCCGGAAAGATCGGCCGAACCCGCAGAACCCAAACCTCCAGGTGTTCGCTAAACTCTACTCAGCAGTTATATTCACAATTGTATCACAGGCACCTTTCAATCCAATTCCCCTGGGATTGTGTCAAGGCAGATATTAGTACACCAAAAATAGGATAGGAGCTGTGAAAGTTGTGGAACCACCCTGTTCTAGCTAGTCTAGTTACATAATTCCAGCCTGATTTTCAGGAAATGCGCACAGGTGTTGATCCTTTGATTTACATGGCTAAAGGTGTGACTTGTTGAAATGCTGGGGTAGAGATGTTACAACGGAATTATAAGTGAAAGACAGATGGTGGTAAAGCCCCCTCCCTTCCTGTTCAGAGATGGTTGTGTAACCACCCTGTTCTAGCTGTTCTAGTTTCATAATGCCATCCTCATTTTCAGAAAGTATGCACAGGTGTTAATCTTTCAATTCACATGGCTGAAGGTATGCTTTGTTGTCAGAACGCCAGGGTAGAGATGTGATGGTGCCGAAGTCCCCCCTCCCCCTCCTTCCCCATTCTTATTCAGGTATGGTTATTCTAGTTTGACCTAGATGGCCTTTTTCATGCCTTTTTGGAGCCAGTGGTCCTCTCTATCCAAAATGTGTGCCTCACTGTCCTTGAACAAATGTCCTTTTTTCTGTAAGGTATAGGAAAACCAGTCTTGTACTGTAGAATTTGTCGTCCTATGTTGAGCTATTCATTTGTTTAGAGGTTGTTTTATCTCTCCAATGTACAGGTTTTTGCATTCCTCTCTACACTGCACTGCATATACCATTGTGTTCCTTGTGTTTGGGTATGGCATCTTTTAAATGTACAAGCTTCTGTTTCAGTGTATTGCCAGGCAAAGGACAAAGGGATACAAAAGCTGTTAAAGATCCTTCTGAGTTTTCCAACACTCCATACAGGATAACTATATCACTCTATGTGATCGGCTTTTCCCCTCTGTTTAATGATTCTGCTTTGAACTTGTGGATGCTTTAATGAAAGCCCAGTTTGGGTAACCACAAACTTTCACAGCACCCTAGAGATGTCTGTGTTCTTAGTCTTTACACTAGAGTTTGTTGTTACGATGTTGTAGAGTTCTAATAGCCCCAGTTTGTGTTTCAATTAATATTATTATTAATATTATTATACAGGCTTTATATAGCGCCAACAGTTTATGCAACGTTTTACAATATAAAAAGGGAGACAGTACATTTAAAATACAATAAAATAGGTTAAGGGTTAAGAGGACCCTGCTCATAAGAGCTTGCAATCTAATAGGTTGAGGCAAGTGATACAAAAGGTTATAACTGTGGGGGATGAACTGATGGAAATGATAAAAAATTAGTTGGTGGCGTGATAGACTTCCCTGAAGAGATGAGTTTTCAGGGCTCACCTAAAAGGCAGCCAGAGTAGGAGATAGCCAGACAGATTGAAGTAGAGAGTTCCAGAGGATGGGAGAGGCTCTGGAGAAGCCCTGGAGATGAGCAAGGGAGGAGGAGACAAGGGAGCTTGCGATCAGGAGGTCTTGAAAGGAGCGGAGAGGATGGTTTGGGTGATATTTGGAGACAAGATTGGTGATATAGCTCGGGGCAGAGTTGTGAAGGGCTTTGTCTGCTGTTGTTGGTATTTTGAATTGAATTCACTGTGCAATCAGAAGCCAGTGTAGGGATTGGCAGAGAGGGGTAACAGACATTAAGCAATGTAGATGAGTCTGGCAGCAGCATTCATAGAAGTCAAAAAAGCAGACATTGCTCTATGTGGGTAGACCAATATCTACCCCATGCAAGCGGAATTGGATGGGCTTGATGATGACTTATCCTTGGTAGCTCTACCTCAATGTGGAGGCCCCTCAAAGAGCAATACCCCCCAATCGATAAGCCTAAGTAAAATAGATAAAGTAAGAGACAAATGGCAGTCTTAAAAAAACATATTTATTGTGGATAAAAATGAAGCAACATGAATAAAAATAGGTATCCAGTGCGTTTTGGGGACCAACAATCCTCCTTCTTCAATGCCTTGATGGGAAAAGGACAAAACATCTTAAAAAACTCTATCCAAAAACCTACTAGAAAGTGTTCTTTTCTTTAGGGGAGCCATAAATTGTCATAAAAATGTGTGCTTGAAGTGCTTGTGCAGCTGCACTAGCAACTCCTGCATACATCTATAGTCTGTGCAGCTGCACAAGCACCTCTAGTACACATCTTGATAATCCATTTGTATCCTCCTGACATAAATTACTGTTCAGGAGCTTTAGAATACAGCTCTATCAAGCATGGGTGAACTGTTTATTTATGCTATAACTATTATTCTGCATTTATCACTGAAAGCTTATTACCTCACAACAATAAAACTGCCTATTGTAAAAAAAATATATCACAGTCACGTTGAGTGCTAGATGATTTGGGGCTAAATGCCACTAAAATGGCTAGAAAATTGTATATTTTGCTGAAAATGTCACAAGCACAGAACCCACGATTCCCTACCTAACCCTAATGACATTATCACAAATAGCCACTGGGTGTTTTTGACCTTTACAACACAAAATTAGGATCATCTATACCCATTCCTATAGGACCATTCATAATATATTCAAGACAGTTAATTTGTTAATTACTGTTTAATTAAAGAAATACTAAAATTCTGGCAGGCTGGACACCTCTGAGAGAGCAGTTGGACAATGTTTTATAAATAATTAGGAAACTCTAACCTTAACAGCCATTTGGTCATTAAATTAAATGTTTTGTATAGTAAATTACCAGAAGGGCAAAGAGTTTACATGTGATTAGATAATTATAATAATGAAAAAGAGAAAACTCTTCAGTTCTAAAGAAAAGGTTGTTTTGCATGTTTAATCTGAGTTATGATTACACTAAAATAAAAATGTGCATAAATAATGTTATAGCTTCTTAAAGGAACACAAAAGGTTTACCAAAAAATCTTACATTTTAATATTCCAGTTCTAAACATATAGACACTCGCTGGAATCCGGTTTGTATGGAAGTCAATGAATCTGTACATTTCAAATTGTCGGAGAAAATACAGTTGAAATGTATTAATTGTCCGTAAAGACAATATCCCTGTGGGAAACTGAACCAAGGACCTTTTTTTCTGCATGGGCATCTTGCCATTCATTGGGAAGATGTGGTGCCAGATTCAGCAAGGTTTTCTCAAGGTCTCTTGATAGTACTACATGCACTTCTTCATTCTTGTGTAGCACATTGGTTTACAATAAATTGCAGTGGGAGTTCAAAAATATTTAAATGTGGATTTTAAGATGTGTGCTTTCCCTATATTTTAAATGCAAAAAGCTAGGAATGTGTTATTCAACAATACAACAACAATTTACAAAGCCATCCACAACTCTGCCCCGAGCTACATCACTAACCTTGCCTCAAAATGCCAACCAAATCATTCTCTTCATTCCTCCCAAGACTTCCTGTTCTCTAGTTCCATTGTTTGGGAACATGGAACCTGGCATTTTTAGTTTACCTTTTTTGGTGAGTATCCAAATTCTGCCTAGAACAATAGGAGGTAAGCGGGGGCAGAGAAAAAGAAAATGGGGGGGGGGGGGGTATGCTGAAGGTCCTCTTTGAGGAAGGTACTTCCTTGATAGGACAGAGATTTCAAGGAAGGGACCCCACAACAAAAAAATCCTCTACATACTTTGATAGTAGATATGAAATGGATTTCCTGTTAAGTCTATTTCCAGGCATAACTCATTCAATCCAGTCTAATTTTATGCTACCTTGTGAAGCATTTCATACTTACCTAAGTCAGTTTTCCAAGTCTATTGCTAGTGTGGTGTCTGGGTACTGAGGACTGGTAATACAGTGTTGTCAGTATGCCCACGCCAATTCTCAACTGTTCCCTTGTTCTGATGTCATTGCCTGCAGACTTTCTTCTCGATCCTTAAAGGATCCCAGTGCTGGACAGCCAGTTGGAAATGTGCACAGCATGCTAGCAGTGCTATGGACATCTGAAGAAGGTCTTTGCATCTTGCAAAAAAAAAAAAAAAGTAGAATACTCAGAACTCAAATGTCACATAACCACAAATTTAAGTAAGTTAAATGGGCTTTTTAGCTTCAATAATGACAAAAGGTAGATCTGACAGCAGTTGTAAGCTGGAACCCAAGCACCATTGTCGAATAATTGCCACCTGGAGATAGAGGTTCGGGGCTCAAACATATTGTAATTTTGAAAGCTTTTAGTAGCCACCACTATGGCGCTCCGGAACACTGTTGGTTTCACGAGAAGAACTCCTGTGAAGTGAAAATACCTGACGACAAGAGTATAAAGGAAATCTAGGACAGAGCATGAACAGAAATCTGAGAAGAGCATAAGAATAGGAAGAGAGATTTCATGAGTAAGACAGGCAGAAGTAGACCACATTGCCAGCTGGTGATAAATGGCTATCACTGGGATGCTGGGAAGGACAGTTTCTGGGCTTTCCCAAGCCATTGAAAATATGGATGGACTTGTGCCACAGGGCAATTCCCAATATGTTATCATAGGGTTAAATATGCAAACAGACAGTAAGTAACAAACAGATAGACAGGAACACACATAGTCATCACCAGCAGCAACATGATACACATGCAAAGGCATAAAAGACTATATCAAAGCTAATATAGGAAGACAAAAAGAATCAAATCAATACAGGTCAGATCAAGATGTATAAGGCAGGAGTACCACACACAGGATCAGAGAGAGGCTGAAGCACAAGTATCAGTGCAACCTGCCTAAGATAGATGCACCAGAAATCACATCGGATTCAAAATGTCACTCATCACAGTAGGCCTACTATGACTAAGCAGTCCACAGGAGTTACAAAGTTACATAGTAAGTCAGGTTGAGTAAAGACACCGGTCTAGTTCAACCTGAGTATGTTTGTGTGTTCATGTCACTACCATTTTCAATATCCCTGTACATTGTGTTCACTAAGAAACACATCTAAAATCTTTTTTTCAATGTATCTACACTCCCTGCTGACACTACTGTAGCTAGTTAGGTTGCTATAGTTCAGGTAAATTTACTTTGGCTTCCCTGTAGCAGAGGAACAGAGCTCAATTCAAATTGGTTCTGCTGGTGCAGGCTCAACTACTTCCCCTTGTATTCCAGTAAGTGCTGTAACATAGTGGTTGGGAGAGGCAGACCCTGCAGCCTCAGCCATTCCCTGGTCAGGAGAGTGATCAGCGGGGGGTTAAGGGGTGTATAAATAGTCTGGGCCCTAGAGCAGCAGTCTCTTATTCCTGAATGAAGGGGACCCAGTCTGAGGGCAGAGACCAGCTACAGTACAGAAGAAATTCTCCTTGGAGTCCCAGCTCCAACTAGAGACTTACTGGTAACACAGAAAACATTACAATACCCAGGAGACAGTGAGTACTATCCACAATGATCCTATAGACTATCCTTATCACTTCTGGGAGAGCTAATTACAGTTTGACTCAGGTTATACCTCTGCTAAGGGATCCCCTGCATACAGTTCGCTAAATTCTCAATTCTAGAGGGTGCATACACCTTGAAGATGCAGTTACAAGTGTCATTCTTTAAACATTTACTTGTTTTTGAGTATCCCAAGACTCCCCCACCACAGCAAAGTCAAGCCAGCAAATAAACTCTAAAAAGACATGCCCAGTTTGCTTACTGATTCAGATGACTGTGAAATACCTGGTGCCTGGCTGCCATGTGCCTTACAGGGAATGGAACCTGGGATTAAACAGCCAGCCCGCTTTGGGGTCTGTGCTATACTACCAACTGTGAAAGGGAGTTCCACATTCTTATAGATCTAACCATAAAGAAACTCTCTTGCAGTTCAAGAATGAACTGCTTCCTGTTCAATGTCATTGTTTGGCTGTATGTACGAAAAAAGGGGTCACAAGTGCAGAGACAGTGGCAGAACCCAGTCCCTAATACATGTACAGTATCTCACAAAAGTAAGTACACCCCTCACATTTTTGGAAAATTTTTAATATATCTTTTCATGTGACAACACTGAAGAAATTACACTTTACTACAATGTAAAGTAGTGAGTGTACAGCTTGTATAACAGTGTAAATTTGCTGTCCCCTCAAAATAACTCAGCACACAGCCATTAATATCTAAATCGCTGGCAACAAAAGTGAGTACACACCTAAGTGAAAATGTCCAAATTGGGCCCAAAAGTGTCAATATTTTGTGTGGCCGCCATTATTTTTCAGCACTGCCTTAACCCTCTTGGACATGGAGTTCACCAGAGCTTCACAGGTTGCCACTAGAGTCCTCTTCCATTCCTCCATGATGACATTAACTATTTTCCTTCCCCGGTGTCATGTGACTTGTTAGTGTTACAAGGTCTCAGGTGTGAATGGGGAGCAGGTGTGTTAAATTTGGTGTTATTGCTCTCATACTCTCCTACTGGTCACTGAAAGTTCAACATGGCACTTCATAGCAAAGGACTCTGAAGATCTGAAAAAAAAAGAATTGTTGCTCTACATAAAAATGGCCTAGGCTATAAGAAGATTGCCAAGACACTGAAACTGAGCTGCAGAACAGTAGCCAAGACCATACAGTGGTTTAACAGGACAGGTTCCTCCACCTTCAGGATGTAATCTCTACGCGTTTTGTGGAGCAGTGCCCACTTCATCAGGAAACATCCAAACAAAAAAATTGTGTATACAGCAGTTGAAGCACAATGATAAATACACAAAAAACGCCATCAACAAAATAGTTGTGTAAAACGTGATTAAATAAGTTCCTCTCATATAATTCACATGTGTTCAAGATACTAAAAAACAACACCTGCCCCTTTAAATTGAACTGTTCACTTTGAAAAATGTAAAGGAATGGCACTACTGAATGTCAACAATAATCATATCAAAATATAAAATTCAATACAAAAAAATCAATATAAAGAAATTCAATACAAAGGCTCAAAAATAAAAAACGTCTTATAGACATAAACACATAAGTCCATATAAATAATGTGGAATGATCATTCAAGTGTCTTCCAATGACCATATCTCAAAACAGATAATGTGCTCTCATGAATTCACTTCAATAGTGGTCCACCATCGTGAGGCAAGAAATTCTCACTCACCAGTTCCCAATGGCCATAAAAGGCCTCTCTTGCTTTTGTAAAATACTCCAAAAATGTCTCCTTTCCTCACTCTTTCATAACTATGGGACTATATGGATCTCTCATTTATCAGCAGTTTCTCCATCCCATATGCAACAAGTAAACGGCAGAGAAATAGAAAACATTTGCATATACACAAGGGTACAGAGACACTTGATTTGGTGCACGTTCGGACTGTAATCTTCATGTGTTTTGTGGAGCAGTGTCCACTTCATCAGGAAACAGCCAAAATAATTTTTTGGTGTATACATTAATTGAAACACAAGGATAAATACACAAAATCGCCATCAACAAAATAGATGTGTCAAGGATCACAAGCAGAATTGGAGTAAATCCACAAGTTCTGTTCGGTAGCTGAAAGAGGATCCTAGGGCCCAAAGAAAAAGAAGCCTTAACGTGAGCCAGAAAAAACCTGAATAGTATGTGACTACCGAAATACAAAACCTTTTGGCTGTATGTTCTACAAGCTGGGACTTAACCCTTGGGTGGTTCAGTGGATATGCAGTTGTCTAAAGGATAGATGCCAGAGTGTGGTTGTAAATGGGGTTCACTCAGAACAGAGACCAGTCACTAGTGGGGTACCACAAGGCTCTGTATTGGGTCCTGTTCTATTTAATCTATATGTAAGTGATATAACTAAAGGTTTGCTGGGCAATGTATGTCTCTTTGCTGATGATACAAAGGTGTGTAATAGGGTTGATATCCCTGGAGGTGTCTGTAACATGGAACATGATTTGGCATTGCTGGAAGATTGGTCAAAGCAGTGGAGACTGCAGTTCAATATTTCTAAATGTAAAATAATGCATCTAGGGAAAAAGAATCCGCTTAGAGAGTACAGCATTGGGGGCACAGTGTTAGCCAGCACTACAGAAGAAAAATATTTGGGGGTGCTTATTTCAGATGATTGCAAAATGAGCAAACAGTGTAACCAGGCAGTGGGAAAAGCAAATAGAATTCTGGGATGTATC
>BLSH010473572.1:349839-365265 GCA_018402905.1 Glandirana rugosa | reverse complement strand
ACACCGTGTTTCACCAGGGTCACCACTGTGGTCCTTTCTTCTGAAAACCCCCTGGTCGGTTGTACTCGTGTAGGTAACATGTAGTGACCTAATTGTCAGAGAGTAGGGACCTTCACTGCGGTGGTTCCCTGGGTTCCCTTTGGTTCCCTGGTTCCCTTTACAACCTGAATGAAGTCTTCCAATTTCCTCTTCATGTCGGTTTCGAGTAAACCGACATGAAGACACCTAGCGTCCTCACGTCAAGCAAGACGTGAGGACACTGGACGAAAGTCATCTGTCGCCCGACTTCGGGTGACAAATTTTCTTTTCATGGATTACGAGTGTTTGCATGTGAGTCGCGAATACCTCCCGATTCCCAAAACGACTGTTTATTGAATTTTGTTTAATGGCTGCTTAGACAGTTTTTGTGGTGTGTCATTACACTACTGATACCCAGCAAAACCCTTAGCCCTCCATAAGCGCTGAGTGTACGTTTGTGAGCATTAGGTACTTTTCTTTTAAACAGTGGGCTTCAGCCCGCTGTCTACTGAAAGCAGGTCACAGGAGTGCAGAACGAACTGCACTCCTGCGATCCACAGAAGTACAGCCAAATGAGCTTTGGCTGTACTTCTCCTTTAACCTTCTGAAGTAAGTCCAACATTTCCCTTGGTCCCTTGGTTTCCCTTGGGTCCCTTGGTGGCGTCACTTCCAGGGATGAGAGACTGTTAATCCAGTGATGTACAATGGATGTGCTCATGTTGGCTGGTCCCCCAAAAGTCTTCTTTCCTGGTGTCACCACTGGGACCACTTTGTGCCACATTATGCAGGTAGTGTGATGGACACCCAAAGAAGGACTTGTAAGCAGAAGAGCAGAGAGGCCACAGATTTAGGTGGATAACAAAAAAGGCATTTAGATTAGTTTTTTAATGCCAGAAAATCATTATAAGGGAGGGGTGTATAGAGTATTAAGCTGGCCATAGATTATACAAATTGCAATTTCCTTTAGATTTACCTTCAATTATGCAGTGCAAGAACCTGCCTGATTGCACACAAATTGAAAATGTTTATGTTTGACCTCATATTATATGGTTTTGGTAAATCTAAAGGAAAAATGTACAAGAAAATGTATAATGTATGGTCAGCCTTAGAGGGAGTTTTGCTTTATTTTTTCCCCATTTTTATTGTCCTGCAGGAACAAAAATGAAAAATCAACTCTCACTACAATACTTACTTTATCTTTGGCACTGTCTGCCGCTTGTGCATTGAATGGCACAGTACCGAAATAAAAAAAATGATATCACATGAGCAGATGGAACTTATTTATACAATGATTTAAAAGAGAAAAAAATGAGATGCTGGCAGGGAGACTTTAAAGTGGGTGGGGGGTCAGCAACAAGGACACCAGAAAAAAAAAACAGGAAGAGGTTCTATCCCTTTGGCTAGAATTGGGCTTTAAAAAAATAATGCATTCTGTTGAACATTATTTTAAACATTCTTCAAATACTTTATTAACTTGTTTAAGTTAGTAAACAATGCATTTTTACCTGCAATACTCACCTTTAATCTAAAAGTTGGCCCATCTGTACCAGGTTTGAATGGTCACGTTTTAGAAATAAATGGCCTGCAATCTTTTTTGGAAGGTTTGGGCTCAATGAAATAGCTCAGAATTGGGCTTTAAAACAGAATGCCAATCCAAATTCACTATTAAATGCATGGCAATATTTGCTATGGTATATACAGTAGATTTGCTATGTTCTCAGTTGCTGACATTTTTCCCAATGCCAATCAGATGCCATTTAACCAATGATGAAAGAGATAAAATCTTACAAATGTGCAAAATTGCTCTTTGGGATGTACCGTATATACTCGAGTATAAGCCGTCTCGAATATAAGCCGAGGAACCTAATTTTACCACAAAAAACTGGGAAAAGTTATTTACCCGAGTATAAGCCTAGGGTGGGAAATTCAGCAGCCAGAACACAGGGACAGGGAGCTATTACACAGGTATTGCAGCCAGAACACAGGGATAGGGAGCCAGAACACAGGGATTATAGCCAGGACACAGGGATTTTAACCAGGACACAGGGATTCAGCCATTACACAGAGATTGTAGCCAGAACACAGAAGAGATGAGTAAGGTAGATTCACAATCTACAGAGCAAGCTGCTTCTAAGAGCCGTTCTGTGCATGAAACTGTGTCCTAATTACATTGGAATGCAGAGAATGCTGAGAATGCAGAGAGAGAGCTGCAGATCTTCACTGAGATCAGGAGGTGGGCAGGACGGAACAGCTAACACCCACAGGTCCCGCCCACCTCCCCGACATCAAGTTGAAAATCTGACAGCTCTCTCAGCATTCTCTGCATTCCAATGTAATTAGGTCACAGTTTCATGCACAGAACGGCTCTTAAGCCTCGTACACATGGGACGACGATCGTATACAACAGGTCGAACTAACGACCGTTGTATGCGATATCGATCGTTTGTATGCGCGATTAGAACAGCCGAACATACGACGGTCATACAAGGGAGTTGTATGGGCAAACTAGAAAACTTGGTCGTACCAACAAGCACTCATACGACCGTTCTATCGTGTGTACAGAGCAGTTGGTACAACAAGTTGTATTGTGCAAAACACGCATACTCCGAAGTCAGGAACGGCCGGATGCTAATTACATGCACCTGAACGTTCTTTCTGTGCTCGTACGATCGTGTAGTGCAGTCAGTATGCAAGTTACATTATGCAACATACGATTTGTGACGTTCGTACGTACGATCGGTGTCCCGTGTGTACGAGGCTTAAGAAGCAGCCCGCGCTCTGTGTAATGTGAATCTACTCATCACCCACAGACACTGACTCGAGAATAAGCCGAGGGGGGTCTTTTTCAGCACAAAAAATGTGCTGAAAAACTTGGCTTATACTCGAGTATATACGGTATATGTTTTACTATCGAATTGGCAAAAACAATGTGCAAATTTGCAACAGTCAAGATTAAGGTGGAATTAAACTTTATCTGAGCACCAGAAACTGAAAAAACGATTTAATTCAATGTTAATATTCAAAGTAAACTCACCTATCCATCCATGTCTTCATGCTTTATTTTGCTGAGAAACCACTTTGAAAAACACCCTGCTAGCATTTCTGGATGTGGCCATCTTGAGTAAGGGCAGATGATTCATGTAGCATTTACTTCCTGGTATCCAGCTGGAGGATGTGCTTTGCTGCGAAAAACCCACGTTTTGAGAATGATATTAATTTTCACAAAGTTTGCTGCCTCAGTTTTTACGATAAAATCAGAAGATGCTGCGCTAAAAAACATTAACCAATAAACTTGTTTGAGTGTCTTTATTGAGTGTATTTTATTTTTAAATTTACACTACTGGTCTAGTGGAGTGCTAGCTGCTTTAATCCCTTTGCACAATTATATATTTGCTATTCAGTTTTTATGATGATAATTTGCATATACTCCAGAATGTTTTGAAGAGTGATCAGATGAATTGCAAAGTTCCTCTTTGCCATAAAAAATAACTTAATCCAATAAAAAACATTTCCACTGCATTTGTGAAGAAGGCTTTAGGGTGCCAAGTCCAGCAAGCGCCAGGACCGTCTCCTACAGTTGATTCAGCTGTGGGATTGGGGGCACCACCAGTGCAGAGCTTGATCAGGAATGGCAACAGGCAGGAGTGAGTACATCTGTGAAGACTTTTAGAGGATGGCCTGGTGTCTCTCCAGGAAAAACATCAGGGACAGACTGATATTCTGCAAAAAGGTACAGGGATTGGACTGCCGAGGACCGGGGGAAAGTCATTTTCTCTGATGAATCCCCTTTCCGATTGTTTGGGGCATCCGGAAAAAAACCTTGTCTAGAGAAGAAAAGGTGAGCGCTACCATCAGTCCTGTGTCATGCCAACAGTAAAGCATCCTGAGACCATTCATGTGTGGGTTTGCTTCTCAGTCAAGGTAGTGGGGCTCACTCACAATTTTGCCTAAGAACACAGCCATGAATAAAGAATTTTAAAGAACTTCTCCCAACCATCCAAGAACAGTTTGGTGATGAGCAATGCCTTTTCCAGAATGATGGAGCACCTTGCCGTAAGGGAAAAGTGATAACTAAGTGGTTTGGGGAACAAAACATTGACATTTTGGGTCCATGGCCAGGAAACTCCCCAGACCTTAATCCCACTGAGAATGTGTGGTCCATCCTCAAGAGGTGGATAAACAAAAAAAAAAACATAATTTCTAACAAACTCCAAGCATGGATTATGGACCGTGCCACGCCGCAATAACGCTTTGATTGGACACGGTGAAAGCCAATCAGCGGGTCTGGGGGACCTGATGTTTGCCAGCAACCCGCGATCATCCTCAGGAGAGGCAGAATGGCGGAATGCCGATATAAACAAGGCAGACCGCCATTCTGTGAGAGGGGAAAATGGAGATCTTGTGTTTCTGCAAAGCAGGAACACGGATCTCTGTCTTCCCCCAGTCAAAGCATCCCCCACACAGTTAGAAACCACTCCCTCGGAGCACATTTAGCCCTGGTTCACACTTGTGCGATGCGGGAACAGGCACAATACCAGAGCAAGTTCCCGCATCGCACCTCTCCTGCAGGCAGTTCACACTGCCTTCTGCGAACCACTGCGGGTGTCCTTAAAAAGTTAATGACACCCCCCAGATTGCAGTGCGAACTGTGAACTCTCACAGGAATCAGATCACATAGGTGAGAACACCAATCGGATCTGATTCCAGTGCAGGAGAAAAAAGGCTCCTGCACCTTTTTGGTGCGAATCTAATGTGAGTTCAGCCTTACAACTGTATGGCTGAACTCACATTGCTCAGAGATCGCATGTGATCGGCACCTGCAGTGCGGGTGCGAATCACATGTGATCTCTGAGATCGCAGTAGTGTGAACCCGGGCATAACCCTTTGATCGCCCAGATGTTAGCCCCTTCCCTTCCAGTGTAATTAGTACAGTGGCAGTGCATTTTTTTAGCACTGATCACTGTATTAGTGTCTTTGGTCCCCAAAAGAAGCGTCAGTTAGGTGTCCGATTTGTCCACTGCAATATTGCAATCCTGCTAAAAATCCCTGATCGCTGCCATTACTAATAAAAAAAAAAGAAAGAAAGAAAAATTCCATAAATATATCTCTTAGTTTGTAGACGCTGTAACTTTTGTGCAAACCAATCAATATACGCTTATTGGGATTTTATTTTACCAAAAACATGTAGCCGAATACATATTTGCCTAAATTGATGAATCAATTTGATTTTTTACAATTTTTTTATTGGGTATGTCTTACAGCATAAAGTAAAAAAAAATATTTTTTTTTTCAAAATTGTCGGTCTTTTTTTGTTTATAAAGACCACAGAGGTGATCAAATACCCCCAAAAGAAAGCTATATTTGTGGGAAAAAAAGGACATCAATATTATTTGGGTACAGCATCGCATGACTACTCAATTGTCAGTTAAAGTAACGCAGTGTCATATTGCAAAAAATGGCCTGGTCATGAAGGGGGGTAAATCTTCTAGGCCTGAAGTGGTTAACACACACTTTTGCCCACTTTACTTTTTTTTTTCTTCATGCCATTCCTAAAATTGTGCATTGCCAAGTATGATCCTTTCTGCACATAACAGGTATTGTGAAAAAAAACAAAACATATATATGTTTCTTGTAGCCTGTGTATGCTTTGAGCACCACGTCAGCCTAGTATCACAGACATGTCATGGCTACATAGTGCTTAATGGTCTCCGACAATGTTGATGAGTAAGCAGAATGCACCATCATCGTCATTGGCTCCTCTCTCATCAGAACTTGAGTGGGGAAATGAATGAGCTATTACAGAGCCGCTGCACCGTCAAGAGGCTTATTAGAGCATGCTAGACAAGGAAACACACAGCTCAGAGGCACTGCCATAAAGGAACGGATAGACTATGACTACTGGGCACCCCAGCATGCCGCTACTTCAATGCTTCATGGCTGGAAGAAGAAAAATCACTTACTCAATGTGAGCGTTCCTTTTTTCTTTTTTTTTTTTTAGTGCATGGCTGGATTTGACCTTGTGCCAGTGCCAGCTCTCAATTCTCTAAACAATTCCATAACTAATGACTTCCATTATCACATCAGACAAGTGCGCAATTAAATGTTCTGCTGGTAATAAACAATCATAGAGTTCCTATGACCACCAAGGTTTATGAAATGTAAGAATAAAACTTTAATTAATTCACATATTCACATAGATAGATAGATAGATAGATAGATAGATAGATAGATAGATAGATAGATAGATAGATAGATAGATAAATAGATAGATATATATAGATTAAGAGATATAGATAGATTGATTGAGAGATAGATAGATAGAGATAGATAGATAGATAGATAGATAGATAGATAGATAGATAGATAGATAGATAGATAGATAGATAGATAGATAGATAGATAGATAGATAGATCTGCCCCCTTTGGTTTTCTTTTCGGTGTCTAACTGTTATTACATTTTTTGTACATTTTTTCAAATTATATTATATTTGTTATTGTGTTGCTGTACACAGTTCATAATAATTTAAAGTGGTTGTAAAGTCTCAAGCTTTTTCACCTTAATCGGTTCCCGACTGCGTTGCGTACATTTACTGCTGCACTGTGGCCATTGGCTCCCGCTGCTGTCAACCAAATCCTGTGACGCGGCAGCAGGGGACAGGGCCGAGCGGCTTTTCTGGTGGGCACCCGATGAAGGGGAGGAACACAGACGAGGCACCCCAGAAGAATGAAAACCCCTTGCACAGAGCAGGTAAGTATAGGCATGTTTGTTATTTTTATTAAAAAAAAAAAACACTTTAATTTTAAGAAATTTTTATACTTTTAATCGTATCTTTTTTTTTTTTATTGGAAATGTCAAATTCTTTGTTCATTAGAGGAATATTAAAGCGTTTGAATTCTAATTATGATTACACTGCCTTGATGAAAACGGGTAGATTTACTAAAGGCAGATACTGTAAGCTGTTCTGTTTGCAAAGGGATTTTCCCTTAGCTTAGAGCAGTGATTCTCAAACTGAGTGCTGCGTGAGATTTGCAGGTGTGCTGTGGGAGTTTTGAAAAAATATTTATAATTGCTAGCGTTGTGAAACCTTGAACATATCGAAAATTAAATGGTAAATCAATGTTGCAAAAGTTAAAAAAGTAACAAATATAGAAACGCATCTCTGTCAGTCTGTCATTCATTGGTTTCTTTTGTAATACGAGACTTGTGCGAGATCCCGGGAGAACTCGATTGCTCTAATTATATTATAATAATAGAGACCCTTCCATTCCAACTTTGATGCTTATAAATTAAGTTTTTTCATTGTTTAGCGATGGAGAAATACTTAATCATATCTGGAAATCTGAAAGAGAAACGGTTAAATGAAAAGCAAGGAAGGAAGCGAAAGTACAAAGAAGATTACAATCGCTTCAATCTGATTTGCTCTCAAAAGCAGGCACATCGTTCAAGTTTAAAATTAAATATATATGTAAAAATAAATAAGTTCTTCACCACAAAAATGATTAAATCTTTTCAGGTGAACATGGGAGGAGGTAACAAGGGAGCTAGAGAGCAGGAGGTCTTGGGAGGAGCGGAGAGGATGATTTGGGTGATATCTGCAGATGAGGTTGGTGATGTAGCTGGGAGCGATGTTGTCAATGGCTTTGTATGTAGTGGCTAGTATTTTGAATTTTATACGGTGGGGTAGGGGAAGCCAGCAAAGGGATTGGCAGAGAGGAGCAGCAGTTGCGGATCGGTTAGTAAGCATAGGCGTTCACATAGGG
The DNA here is from genome assembly GCA_018402905.1 of Glandirana rugosa. Classification (NCBI taxonomy): domain Eukaryota; kingdom Metazoa; phylum Chordata; class Amphibia; order Anura; family Ranidae; genus Glandirana; species Glandirana rugosa. The sequence goes on along the minus strand of BLSH010473572.1, from coordinate 357,486 downwards.
TGTGCCAGGGTGTGCCTGTGCAGTGCCAATTTCCCCTGCTTTCTGGCACCCCTTGTCTCTCCCCTGCAGTGCAGCCAGCTTCTCTCCTCTCCCGCCAGCTGCTGCAGGGGATATTTTAAGATGGAGAGCAGGAGAAGGGGCCAGTAAATATTTCATTTTTATTTCCTTTACTGAATGAACACAGTGGGTGATCTGTACCGTTCACTTCTGTTTTAATTCTTAACTAAAGCATAGTGAACTGTGTTTACTATGCTTAGGTGTGTGACTCAACAAGAAGCCGCTCAACACAGAGCACTTCCCATTAGTTCACTATTCAGCATAGCTGAGGCTGCAGAGAAAAAGGCTGTGGAAGCTTTGTACTCAGTCCCTTTCTCTGTCTCAAAAGTGAGATATCAGGGGTCTGTTTAGACTCTTGATATTTCACTAAAAAAAAAACAATGGGGCTCCTAAAAAAAATTGTAAAAAGACAAAAAATACTATTTTAAAAAGTAATAAAAAAATAAAATTGTAAAAAATAATACAAATAAAAACTATATGAGTCAGAAAGGGCGGAACTTTGAATGAAGTGCTCGATGGGTCATAATACTTAGTATACTGATTATATATAGTCTCTATATTATAATCAAGTGAGCTAATCAATAGCTTCACAAAAAAGGGGAACATATTGGAATGAAAATCATGTATAAACTCAAAAAGCAAAGGTACCTCCAAGTTATGAAATTTAGGACAAAGCTGATAGTAAAAAATGAAAAGTATTAAATGCCATAATTTATTTCACAAATATAAATGCATGATCATTAAACGTAATAATTTAAAATATAGCATGATCAATAGAGTTGAGCAAACACCTGGATGTTCGGGTTCGGCCGAACTTCGCGAAAAAGTTCGGGTTCGGTACCGAACTTGACCCGAACTTGACTCCGAACCCCATTGAAGTCAATGGAGACCCGAACTTTTCGGCACAAAAATGACTGTAGAAAAGTCCTGGAAAGTGCTAGAGGGCTGCAAAAGGAAGTAAAATGATTTTAGAACAATAATCTGTCTCTTACAGCAACAGCAGGAACCTGACCATATAGAAGTAGGCGATGATTTTAGAACAATAATCTGTCCCTTACAGCAACAGCAGGAACCTGACCCTATAGGAGTAGAAGATGATTTTAGAACAATAATCTGTCCCTCTAAGCAGTAGACTCTACCTAGTCCAGTCAGATCGTTCTGTAATGCAGGATGAGATGTTATTATATCTGCAATCTGTCCCTAAAAGCAGTAGTAGTAGTAATCTCTACCTAGTCCACAATCAGATCGTTCTGTAATGCAGGATGAGATGTTATTATATCTGCAATCTGTCCCTCACAGCGCCGGCAGCATCCTCTCCCTACTCTAGCCAGAGAGCATGCGACATGCAGCACTAAGTGACTCCAGCTTATAAAGAGGCTGGGTCACATGATGCACTGGCCAATCACAGCCATGCTATTAGTAGGCATGGCTGTGATGGCTTCTAAGGGCAAACCAGTGAAACGCTTGTTGATTGGCTGCCCTGCAGCTATTCAACAGGCGGGATCAAATACCCGAACCCAGAACCCAAACTTTTTTTCAAATGTCCGGGTTCGGGTCTGGGTCACGGACACCCCAAAGTTCGGTACAGACCCGAACTTTACAGTTCCGGTTCGCTCAACTCTAATGATCAATAGTAAGTCACAACATGTCAAAAATTCATATAAATTGGAATGGTTTAAAATACAAGAGCAGACTTCACAATAAATTGATAGATGAATAGATACATTATTGGTTAAGGAACACGACATCTGTTAGCTCAACGTGTTTCGTGACTTGTTGTCACTTGTCAGGAGCAAGCGTGTAAAAAAGATTCTCTGCAAAAACATATATGAATTCTTAATTAATTTGATCTAGTCATAGGATATGGAACTGACAAGAGGAAATGGCCCAAGTACTACTTACAGGGGGTCTGTATAGGCAATGTGGTATCATGGGGCATGAGCAACCCCCCCAACCAGGGAGCACCCCCCTAGGGAGCTGAGATGGCGAGGCCCACAGAGAACACCCCAAAAGGACACATCCCAGAAGACTCAACACATGGCTCTGGTAGGTGTATGGGTTGTGTGAATTCATGACCAAGGAGAGACTGTGAGAAATTGAATGACAAATGTTTGGAAACTATTAGTGCTGGTGAGTCAAAGGTAAGGCATAAAGGTGAGACTAGAATTAGTGAGGAGAGAATATAGAAAGAAACTGCCATATATAGGGCAAGGTGGGAAAAGTGCGTGGGGACTAGCATCCGGATAGAAGAAAAAGAAGAGATGGTGAAATTCAAATCAGTGTTGGTGTTACCTGTCATCAAATGAATATTGAATATATGTGATGAATAGCCAATTGTGAGCCAACAAGGGATAGCATCCATATGTAGGCACCGCCGGAGCCAATGGCATCAATGTCACGCATGCAAGCTGCAGGAAAGGGAGGCGCCAGCATCGGTACAATACACCATCCGACGGCATGGCGCCAAACTAACCCCATGCGCTTGTAGGTGAAAACCAACAAACCAGGCGAGTGTACCGCCCCCCGCCTGGTGTGTGGGGCATGATGTCGATGTGCAGCGCACAGGGCACCACCCACCCGCCCAAAGATCTAGAGGTATACCAGCATTGCGCATAGCAGCTCCCGGGGGTGAGAGAACCCGGGAGGGAGGACACATATCCCAGAACACAAATCACCCATTTGCAGAGCCCAAAAAAAATGGAAAAACGTGGAAGTAAATAAATGGCCATATTAGTGAGATATTATTCTGCATATAAATTGAATTGAAAAATAAATAAAAATATATAAAAATAAATATGCAGGAACATATATTTATATTTTAACAATGATTATCCCATAGCATGCACTTCCATCCCTAATTAAGTGATAAAAGAGGGGGAGGGGGGAAGAGGGAATAAATGGGACTTTAGATGAGGAATGCCCTTGCCGTTTACCTCCATCCCTATTGGATAGTCAGAAAGGGTGGGACTTTGAGTGAAGTGCTCGATGGTTCACAATACTTAGTATACTGATTATATATAGTCTCTATGTTATAATCAAGTGAGCTAATCAATAGCTTTGCAAAAAAAGGGGAACATATTGAAATGAAAATCATGTATAAACTCAAAAAGCAAGGTTACTTGCAAGTTATGAAATTTAGGACAAAGCTGATAGTAAAAAATTTAATGTATTAAATGCCATAATTTATTTCACAAATATAAATACATGATCATTAAACTTAATAATTTAAAATATAAAAAATAAAAACTACTGGCACCAATCTCTGCTCTACTGACACTGTCCACTGCTCTACTGATATACACACATGTGTGTTTGTGCTCTGGGGTGCACACCCTAATGTAATAGGCTGCACACGCCAATGGTAGTATGGTGTATTAGTCTAGCAGCAGCATTCATAATAGATAAACTGAAGGAGGGATTGCCTGTGTAAAGGTAGGCCAGTGAGGAGGGAGTTGCAGTAATCAAAGCGGGAAATAACCAGGAAGTGAATAAGATGTTTTGTGGTGTCGTTAGTCAGGAAGGGGTGAATTCTGAAAATGTTGCGGTGGTTGAGGCGACAAAATGTAGCTAGTGATTGGATGTGGGGGCTGTAGGAGAGGTCAGAATCTAGGATTATGCCTAGCACCTTGGTGTGTGTGGAAGGACCAATGGTTGTGCCGTTGATCTCAATGGTAAAGTCAAAGGGAGGGGATCGGGGAGGAGGAAATATTACAAGCTCCGTTTTAGAAATATTGAGTTTGAGGAAGTGGTGTGACATCCATAATGATATGTTGCTCATTAAGTTTGTGATACATGAGGAGATTGAGAGGGTGAGCTGAGGAGTGAAGAGATAGATCTGGGTGTTGCCAGCATAGAGGTGGCATTGGAAGCCATAGGAAGGGTCCAAGGATGGAGTCTTGGGGTACCCCAACAAAAAGAGGAAGAGGAGCGGAGGAGATGGTGTTGTGTGTGACACTGAAATCTTGTTTTCCCTCAGATTATAATATTGGTAGAGGGGCAATCTGGTCTTTTTTTTTTTTTTTTTTTAGCATGTTTATCTCTGATGACAGGTTTTTTTTTTTTCTTTTTTTTTAATACATTTTATTGAGTCATATGCATGAAATATATAGCAGTCAAGGTAAAATGTTGAGAACATTTTACAGAGATGAAGTGTTCAAACATTAATAAAATTAACCAATCATGAGAGATTGGCCTCGACTGATCTGGATAGTTAGTAGAATCTACTTCCAAATTAAAGTAGGAATGTTTTGGCATAAAGTTATCTAGAAAGGTCAAAAACTTTACAGCTGTGTAAACAACTAGTCTATATGCATAAGTAAAAAATCAAAGGAAAGCAGTATAGAAGAATAAGGGGGGTTAGATGAGAAAGGAAGATTAAAGTGGGAATAAGAGAAGAGGGCGAAGAGAAGGGACAGGTGGAAGGTGTTAAGTCATCCAAGAAGACCGAGCCTACATGAGGTGTGTTTGGGCTCTCGAGAAAACCATTGAGAGGGGTAGCCAGGGTGTAAGAGATTATGTCTTTTTGCCGAGACCACAGAGTTATAGGTATCTGGTTGTTGCCAAAGGGGGAAGAAGGTGTCCTTGGGTTGTCAGCTCCTGCTGTGTGGAAACTCATACTGGTGAAGAGTCCTGGGTTATAAAGATCCTTGAGTTCAGATGGGGTTAGGCCTTTATTGATGAAGGAGTTCCATTTCCTTAGGAAATGTTTATTGCCGTGGTCCTTTTGAAGAAGGGTGTCCAGCTTTTCCCTGAGCAGTAGTGAGATTAGCTCTTTCTTTATCCAGGTGACGGTGGGTGGAGTGTGAGAGATCCAGTGTTTAAGAATCACTCTTCAGGCTGACAGCAGGGTAAGTAGAGTCCATTAGTGGTTCAATAGCCTGTTAGGGCTTTGTGGGTCTTTGACTTTTGGGTGCCCAAAGAGGAGCAGGAGTGGGTCTTTTGGAATTTCCCTGTCTGTTATTCCATAGATAAACAAGATTGTTTTGTCCCAGAACTCCATTATGTGGGGGCAGGACCAGAAGCTGTGAAAGATGGTTGGCCTAGAAAGAGAACACCAAAGACAGGAGGCAGTTTGATGTGTACCATGTTAGGTGGTAAAAGGAATGAAGGCTCTATGCATCAATTTGAATTGAGTCTCCCTCCATGTTTCGTTAGTTGTTTGTTAGTTGTTGTGTGATGGAGTTGCCTTCTAAGATTTTATCCACTAGCTCATCATTGATAATATCTTTGCTCCAGTTTTTCACCGATGTGTAATGTAACGTTTTTGTACATTGTATATATCACCTATAGAGTATTTCTGCTCTTGTATTAACCTGTCCATGACTGAGGGACGAAATCTTTTCAGTTTATCTGGGCACAGTTTGTGGACAAAGTCTGTCAGCTGATTGAGTTGGAGGAAATGTTGCCTTGGGATGTGAAGGTCTTCTTCCAAGCATGTATGGGTCTTTAAGTTGCCCGTGTCTTCCTCAAAGAGGGAGTGAACTTTTATTAGTCCTTTGTCTCTCCATTTGGAGAAGGGTTTGTATATTTGACCAGGTGGGAACATGGGGTTTCCTTGGATCGGGAGGTATTTGGATATGTGTGGGGATAAGTTAAAAATTTTCCTCGCTTCTCTCCATGCAATGACAGTATCTTTAATTAGTAGGTTGTGTTGTAGCTGAGATGGAAGCGTTCTGAGTGGGGAGTGGAGGATTGAGGTAAAGTCATAGGGATGTACCAATGCAATTTCCAGATTGCAATTTGTATATCTGGATGCTTGAAGAACCCAATCAATTGCCCCTCTCAATAGACATGAAATATTGTATAGCCATATATTAGGAAATTGTACTCCTCCATCACTCCTCTGGAGATACAGCTTACTGACTGAGACTCTCTGTCTCTTGTTGCACCAGATAAAGTTGATGGCTGCTCTATTGATGCATTGAATGTCTTTGTGCCTTTGTTACGCAATTCACAGCTCTTCTTTTCCTATAGATATACCGTGTAGAAGGGTTTTTTTTGTATGTGACGGGAAAGGGGTTTGAACGCTAAGTTGTACAGCAAGGGGGAGAGGGGGCACCCCTGGCGTGTACCCTTGTGTAGCCTGAAAGAGTGTGAGAGGCAGCCTGCGGCAGCCACTCTACCTGTTGGTGCAGCGTATAAGCTTTGAATAAATTGGTAGAAGGGTCCTGTGAATCCAAATCGTCAGAGAACTTGGGAAAGCCAGTCGAGGCTGACATTATCGAATGCCTTTTCTGCATCCAGTGTAATAATAGCTATGTCTTCGGTTGGGTGTGATTTACATAGTTACATAGTTACATAGTTAGTGAGGTTGAAAAAAGACTCAAGTCCATCAAGTTCAACCCATGTGTGTGCTTTCATGTCAGTATTACATTGTATATCCCTCAATGCTTTGGTCCCTTAGGTGTGCATCTAGTAGTTTTTTGAATGTATCTACACTACTGGCAGAGACCACTGCTTGTGGAAGAGAATTCCACATTCTCATTGCTCTTACCGTAAAGAAACCTCTATGCATTTTAAGGTTAAACCGCCTTTCCTCTATTCTTAGTGAATGGCTGCGTGTCTTTGTGTACTCCCTTGCACTGAATAGTTTTGTCCTTATAGTGGGGTCACCAGTACAATATTTGTACATTAAAATCATATCCCCTCTCAAGCGTCTCTTCTCCAGAGAGAATAAGTTCAGTGCTTGTAATCTTTCCCCATAACTAAGGTCTTCCAATCCCTTAATTAGCTTTGTGGCTCTTTCCAATACCTGGACATCCTTCCTGAGGACCGGCGCCCAGAACTGGACGGCATACTCCAGGTGTGGCCTCACCAGAGACTTGTATAATGGGAGAATTATCGATTTATCCCTGAAGTTAATCCCTTTCTTTATGCATGCCAACACTTTGTTAGCTTTGCTTGCAGCAGCTTGGCATTGCATGCCACTGCTGAGCCTATTCTCCACCAGGACCCCTAGGTCTTTTTCCATCCTAGTTTCCCCCAGGGGCTCCCCCCCTAGTGAGTAGTTAGCGTTCAGGTTCTTGGTACTCAAATGCATTATCTTACATTTTTCTACGTTAAAACTCATTTGCCATTTGCCTGCCCACCCCAATAATTTGTTCAGATCTTCTTGCAAAGTTTCCACATCCTGTGGAGAGTTAATTGCCCTGCTTATCTTGGTATCATCCGCAAATATTGAGATTGAGCTCTTCACCCCGTCCTCCAAATCATTTATGAATAAATTGAAAAGGATTGGTCCCAGGACAGAACCTTGGGGAACCCCACTTTCTACACCAGACCATTCTGAGTATTCTCCGTTTATCACCACCCTCTGGACTCTCCCCTTCAGCCAGTTTTCAATCCAGGTACTCACCCTTTGATCCATGTTGAGGGACCTTAGTTTGTACAGTAAACGTTTATGGGGAACTGTATCAAACGCCTTCGCAAAATCCAGGTACACCACGTCCACAGGCCTTCCTTTATCTAGGTGGCAGCTCACCTCCTCATAGAAGGTTAATAGATTGGTTTGGCAAGATCGATTCTTCATGAACCCATGTTAGCTAGAACGGTTTGGTTAGATAATTGGAAGATACTCCTCCACTCGACGGT
>BLSH010473572.1:337349-349829 GCA_018402905.1 Glandirana rugosa | reverse complement strand
CATCTTTCACCCCAAGGGGTTCCAAGACAGGACCCTGGTTAGGGCTCTTCACCCCGTCCTCCAAATCATTTATGAATAAATTGAAAAGGATTGGTCCCAGGACAGAACCTTGGGGAACCCCACTTTCTACAACAGACCATTCTGAGTATTCCCCATTTATCACCACCCTCTGGACTCTCTCCTGCAGCCAGTTTTCAATCCAGGTACTCACCCTTTGATCCATGTTGAGGGACCTTAGTTTGTACAGTAAACGTTTATGGGGAACTGTATCAAACGCCTTTGCAAAATCCAGGTACACCACGTCCACAGGCCTTCCTTTATCTAAGTGGCAGCTCACCTCCTCATAGAAGGTTAATAGATTGGTTTGGCAAGATCGATTCTTCATGAACCCATGTTGATTACCGCCAATGATACCGTTCTCATTACAATAATCATGTATATAATCCCTTATTATTCCCTCCAAGAGCTTGCATGTTATTGATGTTAAGCTAACTGGTCTGTAATTCCCAGGGAAATATCTTGGTCCTTTTTTATATATTGGTACCACATTGGCTTTCCTTCAGTCTGCTGGTATCATACCAGTCAGAAAACTGCTCTTAAAGATTAGGTACAAGGGTCTGGCAAAAACTTGGCTAAGTTCCTTAAGGACCCTTGGGTGTAAGCCATCTGGGCCAGGTGACTTATTGGTGTTCAGTTTTTCAAGCCTATTCCTGATTTCACCCTCAGTCAGCCACAAGGGTGCTTCCTGTGAGGTGACATGAGGACCAGCATTGTAGTTCTGAATAATTGATCCCCCAGTTTCCTTTGTGAATACTGAGGAGAAAAATGAGTTCAACACCTTTGCCATTTATCCATCCTCTGTAACCAAAATACCTTCATCATTCTTTATTGGGCCAATATGATCTGACCCCCCTCTCTTACTGTTTATATACTTAAAGATTTTTTTGGGATTATTTTTACTTTCCTCAGCTATGTGTCTTTCATGTTCAATCTTAGCTGCTCTGATTGCCCCTTTGCATTCCTTATTGCGTGTTTTGTAGTACTTAAAATCTGACTGAGATCCCTCCTCCTTGTATTTTTTGAAGGCCTTCTTTTTTGCTTTTATGTGTGCCTTTATGTCGGCATTAAGCCATCCTGGTTTTTGGTTAGCTCTTTTAATTTTATTTCATGTTGGGATACACTGGCTAATACCTTTGTTTAGTGTGTTCTTGAAACTCTCCCATTTTTCCTCCGCATTCATTGTTCCTAGAATGTTATCCCAGTTAACATCTTCCAGCAAGGAGCGTAGTTTCTGGAAGTTGGCTCTTTTAAAATTCAGTGTCTGGGGGGGCGTGGTTTGCGCGCACTACAGATGGCCGCAAGTCTTTAGAGCTCCGGCTAATCGAGGGGAAAAACAGCAACCTGGACCTCACAACATTGCCCGAACCCCACAAATCCAACTGGCCCTTCCTCCCCTTAGGTGGAGAGACGATGAGGAAGAGAAAGGAGAACCGTGGACCGCAAAAACTCACAGAGTTCTTCAGTCCAGCCTCTCTGAGCACATTTCAAGATGGCGCCGGCGCGGCGGCCTCAGCCGCGGGAGAGCACAGAAGCAGCCATTACACAGACCTACCCGACGACCGGACGGAGGACAGATCCCCAGGGATGTCTCCCACTCGCCGCTCTTCACTCCCTGGCAGCCCGACATGCAGTAGCCCGGCCAAGTCCCGCATGAGGTTGGAGGAGCCGCCATGTGACCCGGTGAGTCAGGATCCCTCCTCAATCCCCCACACTACCCCCAGCTCATCTATTGCTGCATTCCCAACCAGTAATCAGCCTGTAGTGGACACCTTGCTTAAGGACATGTTACTTTCACTTCAGCAATCACTTCATACAGATATATCCAACCTCACCCACAAGCTATCAAGAGAACTATCCTCCCTAGGGGAGAGAGTCCACAATACAGAAAATGCTATCAGTGACATTACCTACACTGTTAACGATTTAGTGGACGCCAATGACGAGGGGGTGGAGGAGAGACGATGGCTGCGATCCAAAATAGCTGACTTAGAAGATCGCAGCAGAAGAAACAATGTCAAGCTTAGGGGGATCCCCGAAACAATACAGCCCCAAGACCTCAATCAGTATGCCACAGGCCTGTTTAGAGCTCTCCTCCCTGATCTGCAACCAATTGAGCTGGCAATAGATCGCATACATCGGATCCCTAAACCACCCTTTCTCCCAGAAACAACCCCCAGGGATGTCTTACTTCGCATACACTTTTATACCACCAAAGATTCAGCTCTGAGAAAGGCAAGAATCTTGGGCAAACTCCCCGAACCCTACGAAGCAATACAAATGTTCCCAGACCTGTCCAAATATACTATGGATCTGAGATGCCAATTAAACACTATAACAAAGGCGCTACACAACCATGGCATTGGCTATAAATGGAGCCACCCAGCAAAACTCACTATAGAACGGAATGGCAAATCACACACCATCTCTTCCCTTGATTCAGGAATAACCCTCCTTAAAGAATGGGGTATCATACCCGAACCCTCTCCTACAAACAATCCGAAGGCAATTCGGAACCCGAGTCCACCGTTGTGGCACAAGGCAAACCGAAAATCTCAACCTAAATTTTAAGCAGGTCCCACCAGACAACACACCTGCCACTACTTCCCCTCTTCTCCATATTAGCCGACTCTGTAGTGCTAAACCTCTTGGGACGTTCACCCTCACCATTACCAAGCAGCTATATTGCTAATACTTTTCAGCTGCACAGTTATGTTTCTTGTTTTCTTCTTTTCTTTTTGTTGTTTTTTCTCTCCTCCCCTCTTCTACAACCCTCCCTTCTTCCCCTTACATCCCGAATCTTAGAGATGGAACCAAGAAGACACCACACGGCTCAGAATAATCCTGCATCGAATCTTCCAGAAGGACTTACCCCCCGCAACCTGGTATGAGAAGCCGTCTCTAACAGTGAGTAAACGTCACAGAGCACATATGACACCACCACCATGAACATTAAAATTGTTTCAATTAACGCTAAAGGCCTCAACCATCCGGCCAAAAGAGCATCGCTCTGGCAAACTGCCCTAAAGCTGGGCGGAGATATCATTTGCGTTCAAGAAACGCACTTTAAAGAAAAGGAAGCACCGAAATTCTCACATAAGTTATTCCCCTATATACACCTGGCCAACTCAGATGAAAAGAAAAGAGGAGTAGCCATATTGATCAAAAACACCATAGACTTTGAGCTGATTCAGGAACAAGTAGACCCAGAAGGCAGATATTTGACCCTTGTCTGCAAAATCAACTCAGCATTAACCACTCTTACTTGCCTGTATGCACCTAACTCCCACCAGATCACATTCCTCAACAAACTTACGAAGAGAATCCGCAAGATCCAAAAAGGTATGATGATAACGTGTGGAGACTTTAATATCGCTCCGGACTTATCAATTGACACTTCCAACAGACACAGAAGGGGAACCTCCCCCCTACAATCCTACCTCAGATCTAATAATCTCTATGACACCTGGAGGTGCCTTCACCCTGAGGAAATTGATTATTCGTTTCACTCCAATGCCCATAACACCTATACCAGAATAGACCTCTTCTTAACCGACAGACAGTCACTACAACTAGCCTCAGAATCAACTATAGAACAAATTACCTGGTCGGACCACGCACCGATAACCCTATCCCTTTGTCCTGCACAACATACCACCGGTCCAAACGTATGGAGGGCCAATGTAAAACTTATGAGAACTTCACCCTACGCAGACGACCTTCAAGCCAAACTCAAAGAATTTTTTGAACTTAATATGGGATCTGTTGACAAAGCCTCAACGCTATGGCAAGCGCACAAAGCTTACATAAGGGGGGTCTTTATTAAACTTAGTGCAATAGCCAAAAAAAGGAGGACGCAGCGCCTAGATGAGATCACTGACCAAATTCAATTTATAGAAGACCAAAACAAAAAAACTCCCAATGATTCCCTTAAGGGAAAGCTAACAACCCTCAGGCAGGAACTACGTTTGCTACTTCTCGACAACTATGAGAAGGCACACAAAAAATTCAAAGCAGTAGCCTACTCTACTAACAATAAGGCTGGAAAACGCCTGGCAGACCGCCTTAAAGCGGCTCGCACAAAAGCCAAAATTCCCTTCCTGTATCACCCTACCACCAAAACTAAAGAAGTCCATCCCCAGGAGATAGCCAATGCCTTTAGTACATACTACGAATCCCTTTATAACCTAAAGGCAGACCCGCTTACTCCCCAACCCTCCCCCTTAGATATTCAGAACTTTATATCACGGGTTAACCTTCCTAAATTGAATCAAATTCAACTACAAAAACTATGCTCTCCATTCAACGTACAAGAAATACTCCATCACATAGACTCTCTACCCAACAATAAGTCCCCTGGACCAGATGGCCTCCCTAGTGAATATCTCAAACAATTTAAAGGAACCCTTGCCCCCCATCTATGTGACCTCTTCAACGACGCAGCCTCCTCCTCCAGTTTTCCAAAAGAGATGCTGCAAGCCCTAATCGTTACTATCCCCAAACCTGGCAAGGAACCCACAACCCCACAAAATTTTCGCCCCATTTCTCTCCTTAATGCGGATATTAAAGTATATGCCAAAATCTTAGCTACTAGATTAATGGAATTTATCCCCCAGCTGATCCATCGAGATCAAGCAGGTTTTGTGAAAGGCCGCCAAACGTCGGATGCCACCAGAAGATTGATCAACACCATACATCTAGCCAAATCCACAGGAACGCCTTCTCTGCTCCTCTCTTTGGACGCAGAGAAGGCGTTCGATAGAGTTCACTGGGGGTACCTCCAAGAAACCCTTGCCTGGTTTGGGTTACAGGGCAATATACTGCGGGCCATTATGGCACTCTATTCAACCCCCTCTGCAAAAGTACTTACTCCAGACGCATTGTCATCAACATTCCATATTTCCAACGGTACGCGCCAAGGCTGCCCACTATCGCCAATTATATTCAACCTAGCAATAGAACCGTTAGCCGCCTCCATCAGAGATGCAAGACGAATAGCGGGTCTTGAGATAGGAACGACGTCCCACAAGATTAGCCTTTTTGCTGACGACGTGATTCTCATGTTAACTAATCCCCTCTCCTCACTCCCCGCCACTCAGGATCTGCTACTCCAATTCAGCGCAGTATCATACTATAAAATAAATTAATCTAAATCTCAAATTCTGAGTATAGGCCTAGATAGTGTCACCAAAGCTATCCTGGAATCCAAACTCCCATACCAATGGGCAGATCATTCTATTAAATAACTGGGCATTTCCCTCACAAACAATCTAAATTCACTCTTCAAAAACAATTTCTTTCCCTTTAGACAACATTACACTAAACTACTAGACCACATCGCCAAACAAGAACTCTCCTGGACAGGCAGGTTAGCCTCATTTAAAATGCTAGTACTTCCCCAAATATTGTATCTATTCAGATGTCTCCCTATCCCCATCCCCCAAAATTACCTGAATTCTCTTCAAACATTGTTGAGCAGATGCATATGGCAAAACAAAAAGCCCAGAGTCAATAGAAACTGGCTCTATAAACACAGAGCTGTAGGAGGGTCAGGTCTCCCAAATCTGACAGACTATTATCGAGCGTGCATACTGACTCAGCTCAGGGAATGGTTCAATCCAGCTGACTCCTCCCTATGGTGCCAACTGGAACACCATCAAGTCCCAGGGCGTAACCTAAAGGCCTGGCTATTCAGCCTAAACCCAAAACCCCAATACGACATCTCCCTTTCACCAACGATTAAGGCAACGTGTAAAGTCTGGAAAAAATGTATCCAACTTAAGTGGTCAGACACTCCCACCGCCAATCCACAGATTCCTTTATCCACAGTTCACAGACTCATACCCTACTTCTCCTCTACGCCATGGGCAAACGATACCTCTAGACTCCTTAATGACTTACTAACGAACGATGGGATAAAACCATTCAAACAACTTCAGGAGGAATTAGAATTGCCTAATAGATACTTTTACCAATATTTACAACTGAAACACTGCATCAACAGCAACCCACACCTTCGGGTGCCTCTCCCCATCCCCGCACTGAAATATCTCAACACCCACAACAACCGCCCAAAGGGCATCACTCTTTTCTACAATCTGTTAAACGAAAAAACAACGTTCACTCACACATCAGCAGTGCGGAGGTGGGAAGAGGACCTAAGATCCCGCTTCTCTTCATCCCAGTGGGAATCTGCCCTTCGGTCAATTTATAAAAACACCTCATGCGCCTCTCTCTGGGAATTAACTCAGAACATCACACAAAGATGATACTTAACACCCCACAAGATAGCCTTGTTTGCTCCGCACTCCTCTCCCCTTTGCTGGAGAGCATGCGACAAGGAGGGAACCCTACTACATGTTTTGTGGGAATGTCCTCTGATCCAAAAGTACTGGTCGGGGGTATTCCGCATGATCCAAGAGATAACCGTAATCTCCCCGATCAACCCACCAGCACTAGGTCTTCTAAACCTCAATATTGACGAATTTCCACACATTTTTCATAAATCTATTACACATATCCTCCTAGCGGCCAGACAAAACATTACCAAGCTGTGGAAAAATGCTAACTCCCCCTCATTAAAAGAAGTAATCAACCAGACCCATTCCCATTATAACTACGAAATTACGCTGGCGGCGGACAGAAAGCAATTCCTAAAACTAATTCGCCTATGGAACCCATGGGTTGTGTGGTACAATTCACATAAAACAATGTAATTTACCACCATACTGAGACTCATACCTATCCCTCCTCCCCCCTCCCTCTCTTTCCCTCTATGTTAATCCCCCTACGCCATAACTAATCCAACCTTCCAAACTCTACCAAGTTCCTCTTACCCAGAGAGTCTACCTACTGACAAACTAACTAACAGAACACCAACGTCCCTGCCCTTGAGCACAGCTTGTTCCCATAGGGGTGCCGGGCCTAGGGACTCGAGACCAGCTTGAACTACTGATATAGTACTTTTACTAAGTACAGTTCTCTCTTGGTGGAGTGTATACACTGCCTGTATTCATAACTCTTGAGTTGTAACCTGTCGACAAGTTGATATGTTATTGCTACATTTCTTGTTATATTTCCTTTGTACTAATAAAAACTATTGAAACTAAAATTCAGTGTCTTTGTATTCCCTTTGCGTTTCCTATTTGTGTAATTTATGCTAAAACTAATTGACCTGTGATCGCTATTTCCTAGATTGCCCCTTACTTCCATGTCTGTGATCAGGTCTGTGTTGTTGGTAATCAAAAGGTCCAATAATGCTTTTTCTCTTGTTGGTGCATTTACCATCTGGCCCATGAAATTATCCTGCAGGACATTTAGGAAATGGCAAGCCTTAGCTGAACGTGCAGTACCTTCCTCCCAGTCAATATCTGGATAATTAAAATCCCCCATTATAATAACACTTCCCATCCTTGTCGCTATTCCAAATTGTGATAGGGGGTATGCCTCCCCCTCCTCCTTCTGATTAGGGGGTCTATAGCATATTCCCAGTAATACTTTCCCCTTGTCTTCCCTTTGTAGCTCTACCCATAAGGCTTCAACTTCCTCCCCAGAACCATTATTGATGTCATCTCTCA
The DNA here is from genome assembly GCA_018402905.1 of Glandirana rugosa. Taxonomy (NCBI): domain Eukaryota; kingdom Metazoa; phylum Chordata; class Amphibia; order Anura; family Ranidae; genus Glandirana; species Glandirana rugosa. The sequence goes on along the minus strand of BLSH010473572.1, from coordinate 342,195 downwards.
CATTTATTTTTATGTCATTTTTTATGTACAGGCATACCCTTCCCCCCTTTTTGCCCTCCCTATCCCTGCGATACAGGGAATACCCCTGAATGGTAGCCAGCCAATCATGAGAGCTGTTGAACCAAGTCTCCGAAATTCCCACAAAATCTAATTCCTCCTAGTGAGACATGCAGATACTTTTTTTTAAGAAGGTTCTACTGTTCTTTGCACTGCTACAAAGATAAATTACAACCAAATTGCAAATGTAGTGTTTTGTCAACAATATTGACAATATTTTGACCCCAATGTAAGCAGTTCTTACTCTCTGCCCAGATTCAGAGTTGGAAAGTCAAGAATTTATCAGACTGAATAAATTATCAGACTGAAGAATAATAAAAACACAATTTAAAAGTACAAAATGCACCCAATTTTAAAATCCAAAAATTGTCAGCAGACACAAGGAAAGCATTAGTAGAATGTTCATGCAGGCCATTTATCAACTTGCCTACTGGGCACCAGGGATGGGCCAAACACCAGAACACCGCAAACAGGCAAAAAGTTCTAGCGAAAATGTGAACCCTATTAAAGTCTATGGGACAAGAACATGAAAAATCAAAAGTGCTTATTTAAAAGGCTTATAAGCAAATTATTGAAATAAAAAGTGTATGGGGGCCAGGGTTCTGCCCTGGGGGACATGTATTAATGCAAAAAAAGTTTTTAAAACAATCATTTTTTTCAGGAGCAGTGATTTTAATGATGAAGTGAAACAATAAAAATGAAATATTCCTTTAAATATCATGCCTGGGGGGTCCCTTACTCTGCCTGTAAAGTGGCGCATCTGTGCAATGTATAGAAAATGCCGCAGCAATAATGAAATTTCTAAAGGAAAAAATGTAATTCAAACTTGCTCACGTCTGTAATGTATTGCCAGCTCTCAGCAATATAGATGAAAAATCAATGAAAAAACGGCATAGGTCCCCTCCCCAGTCCATACCAGGTCCTTGGGGTCTGGTATGGATTTTAAGGGGAACTCCACACCAAGATTTAAAAAAATTGGAGTGGGGTCCCCTCCAAAATCCATACCAAACCCTTATCCGAACAAGCAACCTGGTAGATCAGGAGGGGAGCACTCCCTCACCCCCCCTCCTGACCATACCAGGCCATTTGCCCTCAATATGGGGAGGGTGCTTTGGGGTGCCTCTTCCTAACAACCCTGGCTGGTAGTTGTTGGGGTCTGCGGGCGGGGGGCTTATCGGAATCTGGAAGCCCGCTTTAACAAGAGGGCACCCAGATCCCACCCCCCCAAGTGAATGGGTATTGGGTACATTGTACCCCTAACCATTCACCAATAAAGTGTCAAAAAGTAAAAACCACAGGAGACAGTTTTTGACAATTCCTTTATTAAAAAGAAAAAAAAAGTGTCCCGCGATGTACATCCATCGTCAATCATGACGCCCGATGGGCCTAAAAAATAGATAAAATGAAACAAACTCTGCCTCCATGGGAGGGCTCGACTGCTGTCTTTTCGATTTCACAGCTCTATTATAGGCAAGGGTGGGGCTACCCACTGAGGTAACTGGATGACGGGGTCACCCGGTTACATCACCCGCCCTTGTCTATATAACAGCTGTCAAAGCCATGAGACAACAGTCACCGAGAGGCCTCCCATCGAGGGGGAGCTTTTTTAGTTTGACGATGGATGTACAACGCAGGACACTCTTTTTATTATTCTTTTTTAATAAAGGAATTGTAAAAAATGGTCTCCTGCGGTTCTTATTTTTTTTTACACTTTTTGGTGACTGGGTAGGGGTACAATGTAGGTGGGGAGAGATCTGGGAGCCCCCTTGTTAAAGGGGGCTTCCAGATTCCGATAAGCCCCCCTGCCCACATACCCCAACAACCACAGCCCAGGGTTGTCAGGAAGAAGCCTTTATCCCCAACAACATGGGAACAAGGTGCTTAGGGGACAACTCAAAGCACCCTCCCCATGTTAAGGGCATGTGGCCTGGTTTGGGTCAGAAGGAGAGGGGCTCACTTGTCCCCCCTATCCTGACCTGTTAGGTTGAATTCTCGGATAAGGGTCTAGTATGGATTTTGGGGGGGCGCCACACCAAGTTTTAAAAAAGAATTGGCCTGGCGTTCCCTTTAAAATCTATGCCAGACCGAAAGGGCCTGTTATGGATTTTGGGGGGACCCCACGCCATTTTTTAAAATGTTGGTGTGGAGTTCCCCTTAAAATCTATACCAGATCCAAAGGGCCTGGTATGAATATTGGAAGGGGGGCATGCCATTTTTTTCTTAAATCTGTCATAGGGTTCCCCTTAAGCCCTTCAATACCCTGTGTTCTATATACTACACTGACTGCACTATATATTCTCAACTGTATTATATATACTACATTGACTGCACTATATACTCTGCAATGTATAATATATACTACATTGACGGCACTATATACTCTGAACTGTATTATATATACTAGGGGGACTGCACTATATACTCTGAACTGTATTATATATACTATGCGGACTGCACTATATACTCTGACCTGTATTATATACTACATGGACTGCATTATATACTCTGAACTGTATTATATATGCTATGTGGACTGCATTATATACTCTGAACTGTATTATATATACACTACATGGACTGCACTATATACTCTGAACAGTATTATATATACTATGCGGACTGCACTATATACTCTGAACTGTATAATATATACTACACGGACTGCCATATATACTCTGAACTGTTTTATATATACTACACGGACTGCACTATATACTCTGAACTGCATTATATATACTACGCAGACTGCACTATATACTTTGAACTGTATTACATATACTAGACGAACTGCACTATATACTTTGAACTGTTTTATATATACTATGCAGACTGCACTATATACTCTAAACTGTATTATATATACTACGTGGACTGCACTATATACTCTGAACTGTATTATATATATACTACAGGGACTGCACTATATACTCTGAACTGTATTATATATTCTACACTGACTGCACTGTATACTCTAAACTGTATTATTTACACTATGTGGACTACACTATATACTCAGAACTTTTTTATATATACTACACGGACTGCACTATATACTTTGAACTGTATTATATATACTATGCGGACTGCACTATATGCTCTGAACTGTATTATCCACTTCCACACTGCCTACCGTATATTCACGGCAGCTGTGTGGATGCGTCCCGTGATCGCCGTAAATAATCGGCGATCCTGAGGAGTGTGCCTGTGGCTTGGGCGGACCCGATGTCCGTCGGCGACCCGCAATGAGCGGCCACAGCAAAAGAACGGGGAACCGCCGATGTAAACACGGCGGTTCCCCGCTCTGTTAGTGGGGGCATAGGAGATCTACTGACCCCTGTCACTGGGATCAGTTAGATCTCTTATGCCCATGGTAGTCCAGCCCCCCCCCACAGTTAGAACACACCCAGGGAACACAGTTAACCCCTAGATATCCCCCTGCAGGTTTACCCCTTCAATGCCGGTGACATTTATACAGTAATCAGTGGATATTTAAATTTCTGATCGCTGTATAAATGTCATTGGTCCCAAAAAAGTGTCAAAATGGTCCGACATGTCCGCTGCAATATCGCAGTACTACTAAAAATCGCAGATCGCCACTATTACTAGTGAAAAAAATAAATAAATAAAAACCCCAGAAATGAATTCTCATCATCCGTAAATGCGGCCACTTTTGCACAAACCAATCAATAAACGCTGATTGCAATTTTTTTTACCAAAAATATGAGGAAGAATATTAATTGGCCAAAACCGATGAAAAAAAATGTTTTTTTATATATTTTTTTTTGGATTTGTATTTTAGCAAAAAGTAAGAAAAACTGTTTTTTTTGCAAAATCGTCGCTCTTCTTTTGTTTATAGCGATCAGAAATGACGCAGAGGTGATCAAATACCACCAAAAGAAAACTCTGTTTGTGGGAAAAAAAGGATGCAAATTTTGTTTGGGTACAATGTCGCACGACCGCACAATTGTCAGTTAAAGCGACGCAGTGCCGAATTGCAAAAAGTGCTCTGGTCCTAACCTGGGAAATCCTGGGTGAAGTGGTTAAATATACTACATGGACTGCACTGTATACTCTGAACTGTATTGTATATACTACATGAACTGCACTATATGCTCTGAACTGTATTATAAAGACTGCACTATATACTCTGAATTGTATTATACAGTATCTCACAAAAGTGAGTACACCCCTCACATTTCTGTAAATATTTTATTATATCTTTTCATGTGACAACACTGAAGAAATGACACTTTTGCTACAATGTAGTGAGTAGTGTTGAGTGAACCCGGACTGTAACGTTCGGGTCCGTACCGAACTTTCGGGTGTCCGGGGCACGGACCCGGACATTTCAAAAATCGTTTGGGTTCGGTCCGGGATTCTGCTATTTTACTCCACGTGTTGAGAAGCTGCAGGGCAGCCAATCAACAAGCGTTTCACTGGATTGCCCTTAGAAGCCATCACAGCCATGCCTACTAATGGCATGGCTGTGATTGGCCAGTGCATCATGTGACCCAGCCTCTTTATAAGCTGGAGTCACAGTGCTGCAGTCACATGCTCCTTGGGTTAGTGTAGGGAAAGGAAGCTGAAAGCGTGAGGGAGAGATTTGAGACATTTTAAGACCTGATCCTGCATCCTGAGATAGATTACTTTACTACTGCTGTCTGTGCTGTTGCTCTGAGGACAGATAGCAGAAATGAGAGATTTTACATACCGCTGCTTTGAGTTGCAGATCAAGCTCTGCATAAAACAACGATCGCTACGATCGTGCTCAACGATCGAGTGCGAAAGT
>BLSH010473572.1:275942-291742 GCA_018402905.1 Glandirana rugosa | reverse complement strand
GTTCGTGAGTATGGTGGCAACATAGCACCCATGTCTCGTCAACCATGTTGTTTCAACATAACACGTTTTGTATGTTTTGCACAATACAACTTTGTTGTACCAACTGCTCTGTACCCACGATACAACGGTGGTATGAGTGCTTGTTGGTACGACCAAGTTTTCTAGTCTGCTCATACAACTCCCTTGTACGACCGTCGTATGTTTGACTGTTCAAATCGCACATACGAACGATTGATATCGCATACAACGGTCGTTAGTACGACCTGTTGTATGCGATCTTTGTCCCGTGTGTACGGGGCTATACAAGCCAGGAAAGTACAAATACCCCCCAAATGATGCCTTTTTGGAAAGTAGGCAGTCCAAGGTATTTAGTAAGAGGCATGGTGAATTTTTTGAAGTTCCATTTTTTCCCACAATTCTTTGCAAATTGAAGTTTTTTTTTTTCTTTTTTTTTTCACAAAATTGTCATATATTAACAGATTATTTCTCACACCCAGCATATGCATACCACAAATTACACCCCAAAACACATTCTGCTACTCCTCCTGAGTATGGCGATATTGCATGTCTGAGACTTTTTCACAGCCTGGCCACATACAGAGGCCCAACATGCAGGGAGCGCCGTCAGGTATTCTAGGGACATAAATTACACATCTAATGTCATGATGACCTATCACATTTTTGAAGGCCCTGGAGCACCAGGACAATGGAATTGCCCACAAAATGACCCCATTTTGGAAAGCAAACACCCCAACGTATAATCTATGAGGCATAATGAGTCTTTTGAACATGTCATTTTTTTCCAGTAGTTTTTGGAAAATGTGGGAAAAAAATTAAAACACATTTTTTTCCACAAAGTTGTCCATTTATATGATATTTCCAACACATAGCATGTATGTAGCAAAAATGACACCCCAAAATACATTCTACTACTCCCCCTGAGTATGGCGATACCACATGTGTAAGACTTTTACACAGCCTGGCCACATACAGAGGCCCAACATTGAACTAGCACCTTCAGGTGTTCTAGAGAGCATAAATTGCACATCTCATTTCTCAACCACCTATTACACTTTTGAAGGTCCTGGAGCACCAGGACAATGAAATTGACCACAAAATGACCCCATTTTGGAAAGCAAACACCCCAACATAATCTATAAGGCATAATGAGTCTTTTGAGCATGTCATTTTTTTCCAGTAGTTTTTGGGAAATGTGGGAAAAAAATGAAAACGCATTTTTTTTTACACAAAGTTGCCCATTTATATGATATTTCCAACACATAGCATGTACATGGCAAAAATGACACCACAAAATACTTTCTACTACTCTTCCTGAGTATGGCGATATCACATGTGTGAGACTTTTACAGGTGATGTCTACTGATAGGTGATGATGGTCTCTGACGGGTGATTGGCGATGGTCACTGATGGGTGACTGGTAGAGGTCAATGATGGGTGACAGGTGACTGGCGGTGGTCACTGATGGGTGTCTGGTGGTGGTCACTGATGGGTGACGGGTGTCTGGTGGTGGTCACTGATGGGTGACTGGCGGTGGTCACTGATGGGTGATGGGTGACTGGCAGTGGTCACTGATGGGTGAGGGGTAACTGGCGGTGCTCACTGATAGGTGACGTGTGACTGGCGGTGGTCACTGATGGGTGACAGGTGACTGGTGGTGGTCACTGATGGGTGACGGGTGTCTGGCGGAGGTCACTGATGGGTGGCGGGTGTCTGGCGGTGGTCACTGATGGGTGACGGGTGACTGGTGGTGATCACTGATGGGTGACTGGCGGTGGACACTGATGGGTGCTGGGTGTCTGGCGGTGGTCACTGATGGGTGCCAGGTGTCTGGCGGTGGTCACTGATGAGTGCCGGGTGTCTGGCAGTGGTCACTAATGGGTGACGGGTGTCTGGCGGTGGTCACTGATGGGTGACAGGTGTCTGGCAGTGGTCACTGATGGGTGACGGTGTGTGGCTGTGGTCACTGATGGGTGACGGGTGTCTGGCGGTGGTCACTGATGGGTGATGGTTGATGGCAGTGGACACTGATGGGTGACTGGTGGTGGTCACTGATGGGTGACAGTTGTCTGGTGGTGGTCACTGATGGGTGACTGGTGGTGGTCACTGATGGGTGATGGGTGATTGGTGGTGGTCACTGATGGGTGATGAGTGACAGGCCACAGGTGACTGGCGGTGGTCATTGATGGGTGACAGGCCAAGGTCAGTGACAGGCCATGGTCAGTGATGGGTGACAGGCCACGGTCACTGATGTGTGATGGGTGACAGGCCACGGTCACTAATGGGTGATACGCCACGGTCACTGATGGGTGACACGCCACGGTCACTGATGGGTGACGGGTGACACACCACGGTCACTGATGGGTGACGGGTGACACGCCACGGTCACTGATGGGTGATGGGTGACACGCCACGGTCACTGATGGGTGGCACACCACAGTCACTCATGGGTGACACCCCACGGTCACTGATGGGTGACACTCCATGGTCAGTGATGGGTGACAGGCCACGGTCACTGATGGGTGACAGGCCACGGTCACTGACGGGTGACGGGTGACACGTCACGGTCACTGATGGGTGATGGGTGACATGCCATGGTCACTGATGGGTGACGGGTGACATGCCACGATCACTGATGGGTGACGGGTGACAGGTACACTTTATGATGACAGGTGCACTTTATGGGTGCAGATGGGGTGACTGTTGGGTGACAGGTGCATTGGGGGGCAGGGGTCAAGTGACAGGTGTGTGTTGGTGTTTTGCAGAACAGTAACTCACTGATCCTAGCTCTTCTCTCCTCACACTGGAAAATGTGTGAGGAGAGAAGAGTTGGTAACAGTGAGTTACCGCTCTGTTTACATTACATGAGATCGGCTGTGAATAGATCACAGCTGATCACAAGGTAACAGCCACTGGCCGACGGCTGATACCAGTGTCGGTGACAGGCAGTGTTCCCTGTCACCGACACTGGTATCGGCATGTGCCGTGCAAATGGGAGCAGTACCATTTGTGATCAGCCGTGACTTTGTCACGGCTGATCACATGGTAAACAGCCATGACCAATGGCTGTTCACCCCCGTCGGTGACGCAGTGTGTCCCAGGGACACGCCGCCACCAACAGAGCCGGGATGCACACGCCCAATCGCGCGCAATCCCAGCTTAAAGGGGCGACGGCAGACATCCCAGAACGAGAGCCATATCGCTCCGACTTCTTTTGACAGTGGGCGGACGGCAAGTGGTTAAATATTGTGCCTGGGGGGTCCCCTTAGTTTGCCTGTAAAAGGGCACATCTCTGTGATGTTTAGAACAGTGCCAGAGCAAAATTACATTTGTGAAGGATAAATTGTCATTTATTATCGCAGCTGTAATGTATTGCCGGCTCCCGGCAATATATATAAAAAGCACTGAAAACATTTGTGTGGGGTCCCCCCCAGTCCAAACCAGGCCCTTCGGTTCTGGTTTGGATTTTTAGGGTAACCCGCCCCAAAATTAAAAAATTGGAGTGGGCCCCCCTAAAATCCAAGCCGGACCCTTATCTGAGCATGCAACCTGGCCGGCAGCGCCCCCCCCCCTGAACCGTACCAGGCTACATGCCCTCAACATGGGGAGTATGGGTGCTTTGGGGCAAGGGGGGCATTGCACCCCCCACCCCAAAGCACCTTGTCCCCATGTTGATGGGGACAAGAGCCTCAACCCTAGGCTGTGGTTGTGGGGGTGTGCGGGCAGGGGGCTAATCGGAATCTTGAAGCCCCCTTTAAAAGGGGGCCCCCAGATCCTGACCCCCCCATGTGAATTAGTATCGGGTACATCGTACCCCCACTAATTCACCAAAATTGTCAAAAAAGAAAAAAAACACAGGAGACAATTAGGGACAAGTCCTTTATTAAAAAATAAAAATAAGTGTCCCTGTTCTAATCCATCGTCAATCACGGCGAGCGACGGACCCGAAAAGAAAAAAAAAAGAACACCTCCTCCTCCATGGGAGGGCTCCCGCCGACTGAGCTCTCTTTGTTTTGACATTTTATTTATAGTAAAGGGCGGGGCCACCAAGTGACGTAATTGAGCGACCCGCCCGTCTGACGTCACGTGACGTCAGAAGGGGACTGGGTCACCCGTATGTCACCAGGTGGCCCCACCCTGCGCTATAAATAAAATGCCAAAACAAAGCTAGCACAGATGGCGGCAGCCCTCACATGGAGGAGGAGCTGTGCACGCCGTCTGTGCACAATGCATTATGGGGCGCTCCGCAGCGGTGAAGTCACTGTGAATGCCCCATAATGTTCTAAATTCGATGATTGGGCTACAAGGCCGATGTGCGAGTCAAATTTATGGATGCAAAAGAAAAAGCCACTAGTATTACCCATTTTTGAACTTTAAAACTGCAATTAAGGAATAAAAATTTACAAAATCCCGGCACTTTAAATTGCTATATGAGAGCACATGAACATGTACATGTCTCAAAGCCGCTGGTAAGTAGAGTTGGGCAAACAGTTTGATCCGAGCAAAAGTTCGGCCCCAACATCACCTGTTTGCCCATACGCCGAACACCCGAATTTGCAGGGAGCTCGGTGGGATGGGCCCTAATTGGATGAAGCCTTGCACCTGATCTTTGGTCAATCACGGCTCAGTGCTCACAGCCCTACCCCACACTATAGAAGGTTCCTTCCCATAGGAAGCTGTTGCAGTGTGTCATTGGAGTAGAGATAGACAGAGCATAGAGTGTATAAATATATATTTACAGCCCAGTATATATATATATATATATGTATATATATATGTATATATATATACACCGTATCTCACAAAAGTGAGGGCACCCCTCACATTTTTTAAAATATTTTATTATATATATTCATGTGAAAACACTGAAGAAATGACACTTTGCTACAGTGTAAAGTAGTGTATAGGGGTGTACTCACTTTTGTTGCCAGCAGTTTCGACATTAATGACTGTGTGTTGAGTTATTTTGAGGGGACAGCAAATTAACACTGCTATACAAGCTGTACACTCACTACTTTACATTATAGCAAATTGTAATTTCTTCAGTGTTGTCACATGAAAAGATATAATAAAATATTCACAAAAATGTGAGGGGTGCACTCACTTTTGTGAGATACTGTATACTCTGCATTCAGTGTAGACTATAAATACAGTGCATTTGGTGGTGTACAGCAGTGTTTCTCAACCCTGTCCTCAAGTACCCCCAACAGGACATATTATGTGAATTTTTCTTAGATAAAATAGCTGTCCAAAATACCAAGCCATTGACTCTGATTTAAAGCACCTGTGCAAGAAATAGGAAAACAGAGTTAGGGGACAGAGTTGAGAACCACTGGTGTACAGTATATAATACAGTGCAGTCGGTGTTAAAAAAAATCCCCATCAAGTCCAGAAGGCCACCAAGGTGAGGCAGATGCTCACAGGCCACTAAAAGAGGGCAAGCAGTCTCCGTGTCTTCAGTGAAAAGTGGTGGAGGCGGACATGCTGCATCCTCTGCAGGCAGGTCACGCTTGTCCACTTTTTCTGCTGCTGGCCGTGTTATTGAGCCACAACATGCAGAAGAGTTGGTGGAGTGGAAAACTAAGCCGTCCTCATCCTCCTCATCCTCTGTCACCCAGGCTCATACTAGTTTGCTTCCAATGCAGCTGCCAAAGCGATCTATTCCTTCAGCTCCTTGTCCACAGTTATTCCTTCCATAGCCCCACCATCATGCATGGAGGAGTCACCAGAATTATTCAACAATAATGGTGGTTACATGCTGATGGAGGATAGGCAGCAATTTGAAGGATCCAATGTTGGTTCCCAGGTTGAGGAAGGGAGTAACGTGAGACTAGAGAGAGGGGGTGCCACAGAAGGAAAATAAACTAACAGCCATGTTCCCCCAGCTGCAGCATACTGCCAAGTTTGCTCCAGTGAGGAAGAGGGAGGGGATGATGAGGCCATTGACTGTACTTGAGTGCCTGAGAGAAGAGAGTAGGAAAGTGAGGAGGAGGAGAAGGAGACACAATCCAACAAGGCAGGATGTCCTCCAGGGGCCAGCTTAAGGGCAGCCACCCTATTGCATCACACCACAGAGCTCTACACGTTCAGGGCACTGCTGACTCCCCACTGACTTCCAAAAGTTCATTGGGGTGGGCTTTTTTCAACACTTGTGCAGTAGATCGCACTGTTGCTGTTTGAAATCTATGTCTGAAGCAGATCAAGCATGGCCAGAACAGCAGCTGCTTGGGCACTACATGCTTGACAAGACATATGATGACCTGCCATTCAGTCCGTTGGCAACAGCACCTGAAAGACCCACATCATAAAACAAGGAGGACTTCCCCTTGTTCCTCATGTGTAACCTCAACCTCTAATATACCTCCAGTCCTCTCAAAAGCATGCACTGAGGAGATTGAAGGTATAGCAATGGGTGCCACAAGTACTTGCAGCCAATCTGCTAGCAGTACACAACTAGTTGATTTCAGCAGGCAAATTTCCCTACCCTAGTTGCTGAACCGTAAAAAAAATACTGTCCCAGCCATCCACATGCTCAGTATCTAAATGCTAGGTTGGCCAAATTGCTAGCACTACAACTGCTGCCTTTAAGCTGGTAGACTCTGCCCCCTTTCGTGAATTTTTGGCATGTGCTGTACCACAGTGGCAGGTTCCAAAAAGAAATTTCTTCTCACATAATACCATTCCAGCTCTCTACCATCATGTGGAAGGCAATATTTTGGCCTCGTTGGACAGGGCGGTCAGCAGCAAGGTTCATATTAATGCTGACTCATCATCCAACAGGCATGGTCAGGGACATTACCTTTACCTCACGGTGCACTGGGTAACTCTGCTGGTAGCTGGGAAGGATGCAGGACAGGGTTCAGTGATGGAGCTAGTTCCGTCACCATGCCTCCAAAAATCTGGTGGTGATTCTACCACATCTGCCTGCTCCACCCCCTCCTCTTCTTTTTCCTCTGTGGCCTCTTCTGCAGAATTTTCTTCTGAACCAGAAGCGATCCCCAAGCGTTCAAGGGACTACGCAAGCAGTCAGGCTAAAATATACCATGCAGGGCTTCAGTTGGTCTGTCTAGGGGACAAGAGCCACACTGGGCCAGAGATTCTGTCAGCTCTGCAGGCAGGCTCAGAGGTGAATGACCCTTGAGCCAGGAATGGTTGTATGTGACAATGGCACCAACCTTCTCTCTGCCCTCTGACAGGGACACTTAACACATGTCCCATGCTTGGCACACATCCTGAATTTGTTGGTGCAGCATTACTCAGGCTTACCAGATATTCTGAGGCAGGCCAGAAAAGTCTGTGGTCATTTCTGGTGGTCATACATTGCCAGTGCTCGGCTGGCTGACATACAATGGGAATTTAACCTGCCCATCAACCGTCTCATTTGTGGCATGCCCACCAGGTGGAACTCAATATTGGCAATGCTGCAGTGGCTGCACACACAGCAGAGGGCCGTCAATGAGTACCTGTGTGAGTATGGCACCAGGACAGGCTCAGGGAAGCTGGGCTTCTTTTCCCCACGTCAGTGGCTAATGATCACCATTTTAGGAGGCTACAAGTGTAGCACCCTCTATGCTAGGTAGGTGTTAGAGTGAGTTTTTTTCTAGGTGAGTCAAATTTAGTTAGGCCTGACTTAAATGCAGGCCTGCTTGTTTTGATTCTGGGCAAGGGAGTGGCCCAGGGAGAGCTGGAGACAGCAGGAAGAAATACCCCTCAGTTATTCCTCCCCTTTTCTTCAGAAAGTTCTGAAAAAGGGGATGGGAAGAGGAGTTGAGGCTTTCTGAAGTATGTTAAGGAGCCCTGACCAATCCCCAACCTGGATTGGCAGGGGGCAGGCCTCCTTAAATACTGTGGTCTGCCGAGTGGGGGGAGGAGAGTTCGGGTGGAAGTGTGAGGATGTGATAGTGTGGAGGCTGTCACGGCCTAGGGGGAGTTCCCAGTCTGGGGGGTGGCCCCGGGGCTGGAGTGCTCGGGTGCAGCCAGGAGGAGCGAGATCTTGGTGGCAGGCACAAGGCAGAGTGGAAAGGACAGTGGGAGAGAGCACTATAGGTAGAGATCTTCAGTGAGGAACTATAGGTGTCAGAAGTCGGTGAGCAACATACCCTGGGATACTGGAGGAGGCAGCAGAATGGGGTGGAAGACGGTCTGGGAGGGATGCGGAGGTCAGTGTCAGACTTTGATGTTGCTGTGGCAGTGAAGAGGGCCGTTGTGGCTGGAGGAGCTGGCGAGTCTGGAAGAATATGGGCTGGGAGTTGAAGTCCAACACACTAGCTAGCACAGAGTTTTGTGCTACACGTTGGGGGATATTGGCCTCTGACTGTAGTGGGCGGTCCGTTGGTCCTGCTTCAACTATAGCAGGCCTCACCATGTGCTAGCTAGGCCTAAAGAGATGTTTTTGAGGCCTGGTAAATATCCTTCCAGGTCTCACCCATGAGAAGCAAGTGTTGTGCAGGAGAGAGGAACAAGGAGAAGCAAGTGTTGTGCTGTAGGAATAAGGAGAAGTGTATATACGGAGTTATATATAGAGGTCTCGTGTAAAGAACTGTTTGATTATTGGGCATCCCATGATCATCCCAACCCCATCCAAGTTACAAATCCCCTAATAGAAAAGAACAAAAACAAAGTACCAGGCTGTTCTGTGTTTCCGGATGTGAGGAAAAAGTGTGACTGAGGGCAGTGTGATCAGGTGAACCAAATCTGGGATTTTCCTGTTTCACGTAATTCTGCCAGTCGTTACCCCTAGCAAGTGAAGTGAACTGAGCGAAGAAAATGTGACTGTTTGCTATTAGCAAGGATTGAACCCAGGAAAGGACGTATGTGCCCAGTGTTCTGCAGAGGCTAGGCATCATGAACTTGTGCTTCAGGCTCCTGCTCACAGTAAAGTATGCCTGGAATTGTTTTCTGTTGACGGAGAGAGAGACTGTGTTAGAGGTGTTCTTTCCAGCAAAACAGTGGCTACTACAATTACTGTTTCTACCGGCAACCACCAACAAGGTCAGCATGTCTGGACATATCCTGCTAGCATCAGCATGTCAGCAGTTTTCCATCCTTCATGCAAGGGATTACAGCAGTGTGATCTGAAGCAAGCCTGCCTATCAGGACTATTGGCGCCAGCCCGCCTGGTTACGAGAGCGTGGTGCCATGCCCTGGAAGAGTCTCAGCGCTTGCAGCTCGTTTTAGACACCACAAAGCAGCGGAAAATGGCGGAGGGTGGTCATCTAGTACCGGCGTTGACCTGGTTGTCAGAAAAGCCGGAGCGGACCCTGGTGGACACTGGAGCCTCATGGGGGGACTCTCTTTGGGAGTGATCAATGGAGCAGAGCGACTGTGTTTGATCTGCCCAGACTGCCAGATTCCTACAGCGGGGGTCACTGCCTGGGCCCGGTGTGGCTATTGTGATGAACCCCTTACCCAGTTAGTTTCCACACAGCAGGAGCCACTTTACTAAACGATGGACCTGCATTCAGGGTGATGCACTCCTCAGCCACAGAAGTCTCAGAAGGCCTGACCAGGCCTGGGATCATCCCATCAAGGAGGGGTAGAGCTGCAGCCAAGTGGATCCCCTGTGAAAACAGAGGATGAAGGAAGAGAGGAGGCTGCCATGGCCTGTAGCCTGGCCAGGGATCTGTATGCTGGAGTTTGGATCCATGGAGCACCTGGCGGAGTGGTTGTCTCCAGGTGAAAGTTCTGATGAAGAGTGGGTGATGGTGGGTTCCTACACTTTGGATGCCCCCCCAGAGGAAGATGAATCAGAACCTTTGCAGGACTCAAATTATGCGACAGGTATCCCCAGAACCAGCAGCCAAATCTTCTTAAACAGGCAGTGCACCACCCAGACCAGGGCAGCAACCTACCACCAAATGGTGGTCAAATCTCCTGACTAGAGATGAGCAAACTTCTAGAAGTCCGGGTTCTGCTGGTTCGGCCGAACTTCGGGACAAAGTCCGGGTTCGGGTCCGGACAGAGCCCGAACTTTGTCCCGGACCCCGAACCCCATTGAAATCAATGGGGACACGGACTTTTAGGCACAAGGAAATGTGGGTAAGGGTGGGACAAATGCCCTACAAAGAAATGGGGACAGGGAAATAACTTTAAATATTTTTAAAAAAATAAAAACATAAAAAATGCAAAAATGGAGATCATCTTCAAAATGGGTCTGAAAAGTATTAATTAACATTAGAGGCCATAGAACTGTTCTAAAATCATCTTAAAACTGTGTCAAAAAAGTATAAATAAGCCGGGAGTACCCATATCACTGTTCTGCAAAATGTAAAACCGGGAATCAGTGCACATCTCTTCTGCAAAATTATTTAAAGTCTGTGTGTCACTTTAAATCAAACCGTCAATCATTGCACATCTGTTCTGCACAATTTTTTAAAGTCTGTGTGTGACTTTAAATGAAACCGTCAATCATTGCACATCTGTTCTTCACACTTCTTTTTAGTCTGTGTCACTTTTATTATTGCCGCTAATCATTGCACATCTGTTCTTCACACCTCTTTTTAGTCTATGTCACTTTTATTATTGCCGCTAATCATTGCACATCTGTTATTCACACACAACATCTGTTCTGCACCAGAACAGATGTTCTTCACACATTACATCTGTTCTGCACACATCTGAAAATAGTTTAGAACACTTTACCTAAAACCGGGTGCGGAACCATACACCTGTTCTTCAAACATCTGGAATCTGTGTGTGAAAATACAGCATAGAGAAGAACAGGCATATGGTCCTGCTCTTTACACACTGTTTGCAGATGTTTGAAGAACAGTGATATCATATCAGTGATATAATATCACTGTTCTGAAAACATCTGCAAACTGTGTGTGAAGAGCGAAACCATATGCCTGTTCTTCTCTATGCTGTAGTTTCACACACAGATTCCAGATGTTTGAAGAACAGGTGTATGGTTCCACACCCGGTTTTAGGTAAAGTGTTCTAAACTTTTTTCAGATGTGTGCAGAACAGATGTAATGTGTGAAGAACATCTGTTCTGGTGCAGAACAGATGTTGTGTGTGAATAACAGATGTGCAATGATTAGCGGCAATAATACTTACATCTTGCCAGGGAGAGGAAAGGTCAAGAGCTTACCTAGGCTCTCCCAGTACCAGCGGGAGGTACAACGACGAGTTGCCCTGGAGTGGGGCTGTCACAATCCTGGCAATGGAGTCTGGTTCGTACGGGGAACAATCTCTCTTGCGGCCCTGGTTCCAGAACCCCTGGTAGAGCAGACAGGGAGCGCTGGAGCACAGCGGAGCACGAGGGCTGGATTCAGACACAGATGATGGTAAGATGTCTTCCAGAGGTCCGTGCAAGACTGAGAGTAGTGGTTGAGGCCAGGTCAGCAACATTCAGGCAAAACAGTGTAGAGTGATCAGACAGATGGATGGTCGGGTTCAGGCAGGCAGCGAGGTACAGAGGGATCAGGCAGAGAGAGTGGTCGTACGCGGACATGCGCGGAATGGCCGGGAATGGCCATTTTACTGACAGGGGCCTTGATTACCCCTATTTCCCACCCCATGTCATGGACATTGTCGAGAGATCAAGGGAGGAGTGGGAGAATGAAATGATATGGGAGTACCGTCATGTCCCCAAACCTTTGCGGGTACTGGAAAGAAAGGAGAGATTCAAAGATTTGAAGAAGGAGTGGAACCTCAGTGTGCTATGTGGAAGGGCTGTGTGATAATAGTTAAGGCGGGCCAACCCGTGAAGAACTGCGCAATTTCAATTCGGGGGAACGGGGGAGGCTGGAAGAGGTTACTCGATCCCTGGTACTACATCTAAAATACTGTCGGGGCTACAGCAGAGGTAGATACACTCCAGAAACTGATGGTGAAGTAGCAGAGTGTGTAAATCCTTCCTGAATAGTCAGGCAAACCAGCCTGCTACCCTGTGCTCAGTGGAAGAGACTTGCCCATTGAAAGGACACTGGGGTGAGGCTTATCCAGTTCATTTTTCCCTTTAGAAGCCTGTTGCCCGGGGAGGGGTCCCTCCCATCAGGAACTTTAAAAAGGAACTAACTTTACTGATGCCTTTTCCCCCTTTTCTGCTCCTGCCAGTGGGACCCTTACCCCTCACTGATAGGGCAGGTAGGAAAAAGAATAAGAGATCTATTACTATTTGCTGTGTGGTTGATGTATTGGGAGGTTTATAACCCCTACCCAATAGACCTGTTGTTATTTAGTTAGTTGTAGTTTAGTTGTTTTATCCTCTCTTAGGATCCCTGGGATGGAATGGCTGTTCATTCCCATCCAGTGAGCGTCAAAATCATCTTCTACAACTGTGTGAGCAGAATGCTTTTCTCCCGGGAGAAGTGCTCTGGCTCGAGAAATATATATTGATTGTATTTACATGCTGTTAGTTGCAGGGACAGTAGTTAGGAATGTATATTACTGTGTAAAGGTGTAAATAGTCACAGAGATTGAACTATATTTTTGTACTTATTTATTTGTACAGTCCCCATCCAAGTTTGTTCCCTTTTCCCCCTTTCCAGTTTTGGATCATGGGATGCCCTGCTCCTGGGCCCAGGAGCTATTTTTTCTACATTTGTCAGCTGGGGACCAGTTGAGGGTTGGTGGGGGGTGAGTGTAGCGCCCTCTATGCTAAGTAGGTGTTAGAGTGAGATTTTTGCTAGGTGAGGCAAATTTAGTCAAGTCTGACTTAAATGTGGGCCTGAGTGTTTTGATCCTGGTCAGGGGAGTGGCCCAGGGAGAGCTGGAGACTGCAGGAAGAAACACCCCTCGGATACTCCTCCCCTTTTCTTCAAAAAGTTCTGGAAAAGGGGGTGGGAAGAGGAGGCTTTCTGGAGTATGTTAAGGAACCCTGACCAATCCCCAACCTGGAATGACTGGGTGCATGCCTCCTCAAATACTGTGGTCTGCCGAGTGGGAAGAGAGGAGAGTTCAGGTGGAAGTCTAAGGATGTGAAAGTGCGGAGGCTTTTGTGGTCTAGGGCGAGCTCCCAGTCTGGGGGGTGACCCCGGGCCTTGAGTGCTTGGGTGCAGCCAGGAGGAGCGAGATCTTGTGGTGGTAGGCACAAGGCAGAACAGAAAGGACAGCAGGAGGGAGAACTATCGGGAGAGACCTTCAGTGAGGAACTTAAGGTGTCAGGAGGCGCAACATACCCTAGGCTACTGAAGGAGGCAAGCCGGAGTGGATTGGGGTGGGAGACGTTCTGGGAGGGTTGCGGAGGGCAGTGTGGGACTTTGATGCTGTTGTGGCAGTGGAGAGGGCCGTTGTGGATGGAGAAGCTGGCAGGGACTGGAAGAAGATGGGCTGGGCGTAGTAGTCCATCACACTAGCTAGCACTGAGTACTTTGCTACACTTTGGAAGCTATTGGCCTCTGCCTGTAGCGGGCAGTCCGGAGGTCCTGCTTCAACTAGGCTTTTCCTCTTCTTGTGTCTGCAGACATGAGTAGAGGAGAGCTGATTTGCAATTTTCTGGGGGGTTTGCGCTGTTTATCAGTACACCCCCCCCAGGATTGCCACACAGGACCACCAGGGAGCCTGCCCAGGGAACACCAGGGACCCCCCAGGGACCACCAGGGAGACCATCAGGAGGCTGCCCAGGGGCCACCAAGGAGACAATCAGGAGGCCACCCAGGGATCACCAGGGAGCCCACCCTATACCAGGTAAGGGCCATACAGTGCACTGTAGGGCTGGAACTGTGCCCATATGTGATGCCTGCCAGTGCCTCCCTAACAGTGCTATCTATCAGTGCCACGTATCAGTGCCCACCAGTGCCACCTATGAGTGCCCACCAGTGTCCCCTATCAGTGCCATCTATCAGTGCCCATCAGTGCCACCTATGAGTGCCCAGTAACACCTATGAGTGTCCATCAATGCTGCCTATGAGTGCCCATTTTTTTTATTTGTAGCACAAAAAATAAGAACCGTGGAGTTGATCAAATACCACCAAATGAAAGCTCTATTTGTGGGAAAAAAATGCTAAAAATTTCACTTGGGTACAGTGTAGCAAGTCATTCACAATGCAACAGCGCTGAAAGTTAAAAATTGGTCTGGGCGGGAAGGGGGGAGGGGGGAAGTGCATGGTACTGAAGTGGTTAATCATTATTAAAATCACTGCTCCTGCAAAAAACAATTGTTTTAAAAACTTTTTTTGCATTGATACATGTCCCCTAGGGCAGTACCCAGGTCCCCATACGCTTTTTATAGCAATAACTAGCATATAAGCATTTAAAATGATCACTTCTGATTTTTCATGTTCGAGTCCCATTGACTTTAATAGGGTTCGCATGTTCGCACAAATTTTTTACCTGTTCGCATGTTCTGGTGCGAACCAAACCGGTGGGTGTTCGGCACATCCCTACTTATAATATGCCTAAAAGTGTATATATATATATATATATATATATATATATATATATATATACACAGTATTTTACAAAAGTGAGTACATCCCTTCACATTTTTATAAATATTTTATATTTTCATGTGACAACACTGAAGAAATGACACTTTTTTATAACAGTGTAACAGTATACATTTGCCGTCCCCTCAAACTCAACACACAGCCATTAATGTCTAAACCGCTGGCAACAAAAGTGAGTACACCCCTAAGTGAAAATGTCCAATTTGGGCCCAAAGTGTCAAAATTTTGTGGGCACCCATTATTTTCCAGCACTGCTTTCACCCTCTTGGGCATGGAGTTCACTAGAGCTTCACAGGTTGCCACTGGAGTCCTCATCCACTCCTCCATGACGACATCGCAGAGCTGGTGAATATTAGAGACCTTGCGCTTTTACACTTTTCATTTGAGGATGCCCCACAGATGCTCAATAGGGTTTAGGTCTGGAGACATGTTTGGCCAGAACATCATCTTTACCCTCAGCTTCTTTAGCAAGGCAGTGGTCGTCTAGGGGGTGTGTTGGGGGTCCTCATCATGTTGGAATACTGCCCTGCAGCCCAGTCTCCGAAGGGAGGAGATCATGCTCTGCTTCAGTATGTCATAGTACATTTTGGCATTCATGGTTCCCTCAGTGAACTGTAGCTCCCCAGTGCCAGCAACACTCATGCATCCCCAGACCACGACACTCCCACCACCATGCTTGACTGTAGGAAAGACACACTTGTTTTTGTACTCCTCACCTGGTTGCCACCGCACATACTAGACAACATCTGAAGTCCATTATGAAGCGCCTATACTACCCTGTGATCCCCAAGAACGCACAAACCTGCTTTTTAGTTCAGGGTTGGGGCCACTTCGCATCTAATTTGTTGGTCTGTGGTTTAATGAGTCCCCGTCTGATAACGTGGCCCAGGTATTTGGCCTCCTTGAGACTGATGGCACACTTTTTGGGGTTGGCCGGAAACCCTGCTTTCCTGAGGGAATCCACAACTGCTTGCAGCCAGGGCAAATGGGATTCCCAATCAGGACTGTGGATGACCACATCATCCAAGTAGGCGGCTGCATAGGGGCAGGGTGGCCTCAAGGACTTGTCCATTATCCTCTGGAATGATGCAGGAGCCCCATGCAGACAAAACTGCATTCGTTTGTACTGGAAGGAGCCCTCGGGAGTAGAAAATGCCATTTTCTCTTTGGCTGACTCTGTTAGGGGTATCTGCCAGTAGCACTTAGTTAGGTCTAGGGTTGTTATGTACCAGGCCCCTCCCAATTTGTCCACAAGTTTGTCTACCTGCGGCATCAGGTATACGTTAAACTTATACCCGTTATTCAGCTTCCTGAAATCATTACAGAACCGGATAGTGCCATCGGGCTTTGGGACCAGCACTATGGGGCTCAACCAGGCGCTGTGGAGTG
>BLSH010473572.1:265801-275932 GCA_018402905.1 Glandirana rugosa | reverse complement strand
CCTATACTACCCTGTGATCCCCAAGAACGCACAAACCTGCTTTTTAGTTCAGGGTTGGGGCCACTTCGCATCTAATTTGTTGGTCTGTGGTTTAATGAGTCCCCGTCTGATAACGTGGCCCAGGTATTTGGCCTCCTTGAGACTGATGGCACACTTTTTGGGGTTGGCCGGGAACCCTGCTTTCCTGAGGGAATCCACAACTGCTTGCAGCCAGGGCAAATGGGATTCCCAATCAGGACTGTGGATGACCACATCATCCAAGTAGGCGGCTGCATAGGGGCAGGGTGGCCTCAAGGACTTGTCCATTATCCTCTGGAATGATGCAGGAGCCCCATGCAGACAAAACTGCATTCGTTTGTACTGGAAGGAGCCCTCGGGAGTAGAAAATGCCATTTTCTCTTTGGCTGACTCTGTTAGGGGTATCTGCCAGTAGCACTTAGTTAGGTCTAGGGTTGTTATGTACCAGGCCCCTCCCAATTTGTCCACAAGTTTGTCTACCTGCGGCATCAAGTATACGTTAAACTTATACCCGTTATTCAGCTTCCTGAAATCATTACAGAACCGGATAGTGCCATCGGGCTTTGGGACCAGCACTATGGGGCTCAACCAGGCGCTGTGGAGTGCTCTATCACGTCCAACTCCAACATGTCTTTTATTTCCTTCACCACCGCCTCCTGTCTAGCCTCAAGTATCCGGTAGGGTTTTACATTTACGCGGACCCCTGGTTCCGTAACTATGTCATGTTGTATCATGGTGGTCAGTCCGGGTAGGGGAGAGAAAAAGTCTCTATTTTTAGTTATAAATTTCTTTTCATTTTGTTGCGTCAGTGACAAGGACTCAGTTTATGGGGACGTCTGGGGTCAGGGGCAGCCTGTCCTTTTGGAGAGTGGACACTGCCAATAAACTCTGTCTGTCCTTTCATGTTTTTTTAAGAGATTCATGTGGTAAATCTGCTCCAGTTTCCTTTTTCCTGGCTAGTAAACTTTGTAGTTCACTTCCCCTACTCTTTCCCTAATCTCAAAGGAGCCATGCCACTTTGCTAGGAATTTACTTTCAACTGTGGGGACTAGCACTAGGACTCTGTCTCAGGGGTTGAAAGTCCGGGTTTTGGCACCCCAATTATAAACCCTTCTCTGGGCTTGCTCCATTTGCTCTCGTACAAAGGGCAGAACAACTGCAATTCGATCCTGCATCAAGGAGATGTGCTCTATGACGCTTCTATATTGGGTGGCCTCTCCTTCCCACGTCTCTTTTGCAACATCTAGCAGCCCCCTGGGATGTCTACCATACAAGAGTTCAAAGGGGGAATACCCCGTAGACGCCCGAGGAACCTCTAGTATGGCAAACATGAGGTACAGCGACAAAAAAATCCCAATTTTGCCCATCTTTATCCACTATCTTTTTTTTTTAACATTTCATTTTTATTGGAATTTTCTTACAGTAATACATGAATTGTTCATGGTATGTAGCATTTAGATAAGAATAGTACATCTGCAAACATGAATTTGTGTGATACAGATCATGAGGCATGTAGCAGAAACAGAATACTGTAAAATAGTGATATTATAGTAAAAGCTAGTACAGGATGCCAGTTTGGAGGGTGCCACCTGCACGCCGCCACCCCTTTAAGGGATCATGCTGTGTCGGGGCGTGGGGAGGGCACCCTAGCTCAGGATCTATTGGGTGTAAAAGTAACAGTAACAACATTTGTATGAAAACTAGCAATACTGACAGTGGTACAAGTAGCATTAATCATGTTAGTGACAAAACAGCAGCAAAGTCTCAGGGGGAAATTTATACTGATCCAGGAGATGACAAGGAGAGCTTACATGGGGGGGCTTCATAGGTGGGGTTATGGTGGTGAACTTCTGGGGTCAGAGATCCAGGAGACCCAATGCTTGTAAAAATTATGAGTTGTCATGTTGGCTTTTGCAAAGGAGAGTTCCATTTTGTAGTGAGCATTGAGAAGGTTAACAAGGTCCGAAGATGTGGGGGGTAGGGGATTTTTCCATTTCCTCGCTATGGCCAGTAGGGCAGCAATTAGGATGTGAGTGGCTAGGGTTCTGACGTGGGTCAGAGGGGAATTGAGAGACCCAGCAGAAGATCCAAGGGTTTTGGTTGCAGGGAGGGTCCACATAATGTCTTAAGCAAGATCTCCACTTCTTTCCAGAAGATATTGAGATGGTGGCATTCCCACCATATGTGATGTAATGTTCCAGGGTGAGTACAATTCCTCCAACACAGGGGAGAGGTTGATGGATAAATGGCTGCTAGTCTCTTTGGAGTGAAGTACCATCTATGGCACAATTTTTGTTGCGATTCCCAGTGTCTCACACATCATGACAGTCGGAGGGGGAGGGCCAGCGCCGAAATCCACTGTTTGGTTGAAGGCGCCTCATCCGATAGTGTTGTCCAATATGAGATTGATGGAGGGGAATGATCTTTTGGTGGAGTGGTTAAGAGGTTGTACATTGAAATCCCTTTTGTAGATGGTTTAGGGGTGTTGTAGTACTTAATTATGTCATTCAGGAGGGAGTCTTTGGGTGTTAGGCAAAGCTTAGATGGAAGTGAATGAATTCGTAGGTAGAGGAGGAATGATGAGTCAGGGAGATTATAAGTCTGTTGTAGGTATGGGAATGGTTGGATACCCATGGTGGTCACCAGTAAGCCCAGATTAGTTAGTCCGTTGGTTTGCCAGGCTTTAAGAGATAGGTCTGTGGTTAGTACCTCTAGTGCATCAATGGGGATCCAATGGACAATGTGGGTATTGAGCTGCTGAGGTTGCTGTATTATCGCTGTCCAGACTCTTGATGCAGTGTTTATGGAGTCTAGGTAGTGGTGTTGAGTTTTGTGGTTGAGGATGTTGGCAGCGAGCATGAGTTTCAGGTTCACGCCCAGCGCCGATGATTCTATTTGTGACCATAGTTTATTAGACATAGGGGTCCACCATTCCCTAAGTTGGTCCAGTACTGTTGCTTTATAGTATGCCTGCAGATTTTGGGCTCCCATACCTCCTTTGAGAACTGGGGTCAGGAGTATTTCTTTCTTGAGTCTGGGTAGTTTGTTGTGCCAGATAAAGGAGGTGAATATTTTCTGTAAGTTCTGGATTTGAGAGGAGAGGATAGGAAGTGGAATGATGCGGAATAGATAGAGCACATGAAGTAGGTACATCTTTGCTTGGGCAATTTTTCCCCCCAAGGAGACCGGTATGTGGCTTAGGTCTTTGGAAATAAGCACAAGTTTTTTCCAGCAGGATGTCATAGTTCACTTTCATTAGGGAGTAGAGTTGAGCGAACCCGGACTGTAAAGTTCGGGTCCGTACCGAACTTTGGGGTGTCCGGGACCCGGACCCGAACCCGGACTTTTCAAAAAAAGTCTGGGTTCGGGTCCGGGGTTCTGGTAATTTTAATGAAAGTTCTTAAAATTGCTGTAAAAAAGTCCAGGTAGGTCCTAGAGGTCTGCAAAAGGAAGGAAAATGGGGGTAAGGGTGGGACAATTGACCTGGGGACAGGGAAATAACTTTAAATATTAAAAAAAAAAAAATAAAATAAAAAAAGCAAAAATGGAGGTGAATGTGGATCATCTTCAAACTGGGTCTGAAAAGTATTAATTAACGGTAGAAGCCATATAAATGTTCTAAAATCATCTTCAAACTGTGTCAAAAAGTATAAATAAGCCAGGAGAACCCATATCACTGTTCTGCAAACATCTGGAAACTGTGTGTGTCACTTTAAATATAACCCGGAACAACTGAACATCTGTTCTGCACACATCTGTAAAGTCTGTGTGTCACTTTAAATATAGCCGCTAATAACTGAACATCTGTTCTGCACACATCTGTAAAGTCTGGGTGTCACTTTTAATATAGCCGCTAATAACTGAACATCTGTCCTGCACACATCTGTAAAGTCTGTGTGTCACTTTAAATATAGCCGCTAATAACTGAACATCTGTTCTGCACACATCTGTAAAGTCTGTGGATCACTTTAAATATAGCCGCTAATAACTGAACATCTGTTCTGCACACATCTGCAAAGTGTGTGTGAAACTACAGCATAGAGAAGAACAGGTATATGGTTTCGCTCTGCTAGAGTTTCAAATCCAGTTTGCAGATGTTTGCAGAACAGTGATATCATATCACTGTTCTGCAAACATCTGGATTCCGAAGTTCGGCCGAACCAGCAGAACCCGGACTTCTAGAAGTTTGCTCAACTCTATTAGGGAGTTACTGGGGTAGGTTAATAGTATCCCTAAGTATGGGAGCGTGGATTGGGTATACCAGTTAAAGGGTGTTGTGTCAGAGATGAGTTGTTTGGGTATGGGATCTATTCCTAGGTTTAGCATGATGGTATAATATTGTTGATCTTATAAAGTGAGACTTTGCTGAAACAATATAAGATGAGTTGTACAGTGTGTAAGGATGTCACTGGGTTGGAGAGGGTGATGATGATGTCACCTGCCATCACCATCTGCAACACTATGGTGAACTATATGGGAGATATTGGAGCTGATTGCAATCATAACACCCCTTTTTTTGACAGGGCCGTTAGCGGTTAGGATGGTGGGATATTTCCTGTGGAGGCATGTTGGGGCTTTATTGTGCACAAAGTGCGTCTCCTGTATGCAGAGGACATCTGCTTTTTGTTTCATTGCCTCCTTCCATACCATGTTTCTTTTAAAAGGGGAGTTTAAGCCCTTTGCATTCAGAGAGGTAATGGAGATAGACATTGTGGTATTACCTGTGGGTGCAGATGAGGTGGACAAGATCACTTCAGGGGTCTCGGAAGTGACAATCAGGACAAGGATCAGTTGTGCTGTGAGTTGGTTGTGAGCTGCGAATATGGCGACGTTCCACTGCTGCCGTGAGATCTGGAGATGCTGTCACTATAATGATTAAGCTGAGGGAAGAACGACAACATGTTATAACAGTTAATGCTTTTACAGTGTGTACTGGGTACAGTGAAGAGAGCACAGGTAACAAGATAACCGAGGGTGTGCGTGGCACACACTAACCTGGAGGCGTGAATTCAGGGAGTAACAGGGCTCCTGCTGGATCCAATATATTGGGGTGTATGACCCATATGTAGGCAAAGTTTAGGTTTTTGGTTTGTGGAATGACTGGCTCCGAGCCTGGTAGGCTGGGGCCTGAGGGCCACCATGGTCCCGTGTAGCGGGTGGGAGAGGTAGGAAGCACCAATAGTTAGCTTTTTATATACATCTTTAGGGGAGAGGATGGGGACAATCTGTTGATATGTGACCAGAAATTTGGTCGGGAATCCCCTTTTGTAGGTTATTTTCCATTCTTGTAAGACAGTGGCGATTGGGGTAAATGCTTTGCGCATCTCCATGGTGACTTTAGGGAGGTCGGTGAATAGCTTGATATTGGAGTACGGAGCAGGCAGAGGGTTGGCATTCTTGACCGCAGACAAGATTTGTTCCTTGATATGGAAATAATGTATTTTTGCAAGGACATCTCTTGATATATCCTGGGGGAGGTGAGTGGGTTTTGCAATCCTGTGGGCTCTGTCTATGGCAATGTCGCGGGCATTAGGGCAAAACAGTTGCTGAAGGTAGGGGACAATTTCGTTCGGTTTCACCGATTCAGGGATTCCCCTAAATGTAATATTTTGCCTTCTAGAGCAGTCTTTAAGATCCACCAACTTCAGGCTTATGCACTGTAGCTCTGAGTAATAGTGATCTTGGACATCAAGCATTTCATCATGAACTTTTGCAATGTCAAGCATACGGTCCTCTAGAGCATTTGTTTTATCTTCTATATGATCAACCCTGTCATGAATTTGGGATATGGAGTTTTGTAGCTCCCTGTGTAAGTCTCTCTACAGCGTTAGGAGCATGCTTTTCAGCATTGCTTCTGAGACAGAGACGTCTGCTGCAGGCACTGCAGCCAGGGTCGTAGGTGGCTCCATGTCTAGGTCATTGTTGGTTGAATATGACCATAGTTGTTTTTTGGAGAGTGGAACTTTGTTAGGGGAAAGAGCTGGAGGGGTAGCCATTCTTTTGCCTCTGTCAGTTGGTTGAGGAGAGCTATCTGCTTCTGGTGAGGGCAGGGTGTCCATCTCATCTCTGGTGTTGTCCTCCGGGTGTGGGGAAGTAGAATCGGCATGACTGGTGTGGAAGGGCCGCGGTTCCATATTTTTTCGGGTGGGAGGAGGGGACATTGCGGTCAACGTTTGGGTTTTTTTGGGCCTGGTTCATGGCGGTGGGGCAGTAGTAGTCTGTAAGATGGCGGGGTGGTGGTGGTGCGTATCGGGTTTTGTACATGCCCAGGATGAACCGGAAGCTGTGCCTGATCCGTGGGGCTGAATGCGTGGGTCTGTATGTGGTGTGTAGTTGCTGCGGATCCATGCAGCGGGTTTAGATGACCATTTTAGGTCGCAGCAGAGACTAGCATAAATGTTCTATACAGTTCAGTGCAGTTCCTTTATTGCAGGGCTGGTATTTTAAGCTGGCGTTATTCTGTGGTCTATGCCTTTAATTATGGGCTTTGTAACTGCATAGATTGGAGGTATGGGTGTACCAAGATGGCCATCGCGCTAGGCCTCAGACCTTCTCTGATGAGTTCCCCTGACTGCTTGGGATCTTCTCTGGCTAAGGAGGTTTAAAAGATGGTCAGAAGGGTCAAAGCTGGTGTAAGCTTTATTGCTGGGCTCCAGTGATTGCTGGCATCACTAGGCCCCACTGCAGCTCAGCCCAGGTGGCGGACTGGAGTTTCTGGGCAGTCCCATTCTTTAGCTGAGGGGTATAGGTAGGTGGGGAGGCCCTGTGGATGGTGTATCCTGGCTCTGGTGGTGAGGATGGCAGGGATTAATCCCCTGGATACTGTCCGAGGCCTTAAAGATGGCGGCGGCCAGCCAGTGGTGCTGTGAGGGACAGGGTCGGTGGGTCTGTAATCCAGCGTTCCCCGTTTACAATAAGGGTCTAGGAAGCTGCAGGGGTGATAGAGGGGTGCACTGGTGGGAGTATTTCACTAACCCCTGTTCCGTAGGCATGGATGTCTTTGGATTTCAATTGATGAAGCCTGGAGCACTGTGGAAATATGTCAGTTGCTGCTCGCGTCAGGCCATGACCCCTCCACAACCTTTTTTTAACATACTCTTGAGGATCTGTTTTGCTTGCATCTATCTAGCAAGATTGCCGTTGCCACGATGGAATAAAACACGTTATTATCTGATCCCCAAGAGTGCCGGCTCATCTTTTGCTTTGATCTAGCAAGGTTACTTTGCGGTATAAGCAAGGAAGCTGAGACCTGTGCAGTGTATAAATGAGGTTTTACTGAACAAAATGTTGTACATACAAAACTATTACAATATTAGGAATACAGTACAAAACTGACAGATATCTATAGCAAATTAACATAATATAGCTTCTGTGTCACCACACACTCCAATTATGGGGACTCTTACCAGAGCCTATTTGGCTGCCTATCGCTAGGTCAGCCTAAAAGGCAAACAGATAGCCTCTGCGGGCATGTACCGGGAAGATGAAATGGCCTCTCTTATCCGGGGTAGGTGTATTTATTCTTCCCCATAAGAACCGGGATCCACAAAAATTCATGGTCATGTATAAGAAAGAGAAGGCTCCACTAGTGTAACATTGCTACTTTTTAAAAAAAAAACATAAAAAAAGCCAAATGGCTACTCACATTTAGTAGATAATCAATGCGCATTCAAGATAAAACACAAGACCGGCCGTAAAACTGGAACGCCCATGCTTCCGGGTCACATGGGGCGCAATGTCGACAACACGTAGCTCTGCCCGACATGTTTCGTCATAGATGATGTCTTCCAGGGGCACGGGCGACCTATTGACACATCGGGATTGATTTACTGAAGCTAGAAAGTGCAAAATTTGGTGCAGCTCCACATAGAAACCAATCAGCTTCAAGGTTTTATTGTCAAAGCTTGATTGAACAAGCTGAGGTTAGAAGCTGATTGGCTAGCATGCACAGCTGCACCAGTTTTTGCACTCTCCAGCTTTAGTAAATCAACCCCATTGCATTTATATAGAAGCACTTATATATAGAAGCATTTATATAAGAACCAAGCCTCCTCTTCGCATGGCGGCCATATTTCCAGTGATGAGGTCCGCCTATAGAAGCCAAATCGAATACAAACTACTACCGTATATGTAAATCAATGCTCTCTATTGTATGTCCATAAATGGGAAAGACAAAACATGAGTGTACATTGAAAGGACTCTCACACTGGCAATGGCAACCATACCAAAGGTTGCAGGCACATTAGAATTGCATGACATTTTAACCACTTCATCCCCGGAAGGATTTCACACTTTAGGACCAGAGCGCTTTTTGCGATTCTGCACTGCGTCACTTTAGCTGACAATTGCGCGGTCGTGCGGCGTTGCCTCCTTTTTTTCCCACAAATAGAGCTTTCTTTTGGTGGTATTTGATCACCGCTATAAACAAAAGAAGAGCAACAATTTTGCAAAAAAACCCCACATTTCTTACTTTTTGCTAAAATACAAATCCAAAAAAAAAAATATAAAAAAACATTTTTTTCAATGGTTTTGACCGATTTTATATTCTTCCTCATATTTGTGATAAAAAAAATTGGCGTTTATTGATTGGTTTGCACAAAAGTTGCCGCGCTTACGGATGATGAGAATTCATTTTTGAGGTTTTTATTTTTTTTTTACAAGTAATGGCGGCGATGTGTGATTTTTAGCTGTACTGCGATATTGGGGCGGACATGTCGGACCATTTTGACACTTTTTTTGGGACCTTTGCCATTTATACAGCAATCAGTGCTATAAAAATGCACTGATTACTGTGTAAATGCCATTGGCAGTGAAGAAGTTAACCTGGGGGGGCGCTCTAGGGGTTAACTGTGTTCCCTGGGCGTGTTCTAACTGTGTATGGGCTGCCCTAGCAGGGGAAGGCGAGTGATCATAGCTTCCATATAGAGGAAGGCTGTGATCACCGCCCTTCCCCATCTCACAGAGATCCGTGTTTACATACACGGACCTCCATTCTTTCACTCTGGGGGGACATCGCGGGTAGCCGACGGAGATCGAGTCCGCCGCACCCACTCCCTGGCCCCCCCCGGACACAGTGAGCGCCCCTCCAGCGGCGCGCGTACTCTCACGGTGCACAATCTCGCAGCCGCCGTCATATGACGGCGGTTTGCGATATCGAACCACCTTGTCGCCGTCAACCTGCGGTTGGCGGTCGGCAAGTGGTTAAACATTGCAGGACATTACAAAACACGGCCATTCGTTTGTATGGTAGCCGCTACCCCAATGAAGAAGTCCACCCCTAGTGGCTAATTTCATATAGACTCAAAGACTGCTTAGGAACCTTTCTGTCAATATCTCAGCTTGTGTATCAAAATCTTCGATCTTGCTATAATTACGACACAAGCGTAGATATTGGCTTTTCGGGACAGAGTTTAACCAAGGCCTATGATGACAACTTTCTTTTGGAATAAATGAGTTCCTGTCAGTTGGCTTAAAATACGTGGACATAAGAAATGTACCCCCTTCCACTGAGATTGTAAGGTCCAGAAAATGAATACTTTGCTGGCTAGCCTCATATTATATATAGCGTGCCCAAAGGACCACCTCTGGTCTATCCTGGGCATAGATGATGTCCTCCTCCCACCTGGCCATGAACAGATTAGCGAGGCTGGGGGCAAACTTGGCCCCCATCACCACGCCCCTGTTTTGAAGAAAGAATTGGCCTTTATACCAGAAGTAATTACGTTTTGTAGCAAAATTCAACAACTCCATAATGAACCCTCTTTGTTCTGAACTTAAGGAAGGGTCTTGACCAAGAAAGTAGTTTACTGATTGGATACCACATTGATGGGAAATCACTGTGTACAATGAAGTAACATCAGCCGTTACCAGCCACATCTCTTCTCTATATGTGACATTCAATATTAAATTGATGCCGGTTCAAACGGGGGTCGGAGCGATTAGACAAGTACCGGTCCACCCTCCTCCTGTAGTAGATACGGGTCCTATCTGGTCTCCACCAGGAAACCCGTGCGATATATATTATACTCCGATCGGTCGTTTCATAAGTAAAAGACCTGGAATGTTAGAGTCACCTTCCCCCATGTAAAGAATGCAGGTGCATAAAATTCGGTT
>BLSH010473572.1:184393-200975 GCA_018402905.1 Glandirana rugosa | reverse complement strand
GTGGGCCTGATGCGGATAGCAGTTTGGCGCATGTCCTTCTGCCACCGAGGATTGCAGGGCATTTCTCTTTGCCTCCTGTTGCCTCCTCCTCCTACTCTGCTTCCTCCTCCTCTACCACCTCCTCATCCGGTCAGCGTAACACCTTCACCACCAACTTCAGCACATCCAAGGGGAAACGACAGCAGGCTGTTTTAAAACTGATATGTTTGGGGGATAAACCCCACACTGCGCAGGAGCTGTGGATGGACATTGAACAACAGACCGATGAGTGGTTGCTGCCACTGAGCCTCAAGCCCGGCCTGGTGGTGTGCGATAATGGGCGAAATCTCGTAGCAGCTCTGGGCCTAGCCGGTTTGACGCACATCCCTTGCTGGCGCATGTGCTGAATTTGGTGGTACAGAAATTTCTAAAAAACTACGGATATGTCAGAGCTGCTGCAGAAAGTGTGGGCCATCTGTGCGTGCTTTCGGCGTTCTCACCCTGCTGCTGCTCGCCTGTCTGCACTGCAGCGGAACTTCGGCCTTCCCGCTCACTGCCTGCTATGTGACGTGCCCACAAGGCGGAACTCCACCTTGCAGATGCTGGAGAGACTGTGCAAGCAGCAGCAGGCAATAGTGGAGTTTCAGCTGCAGCACGCATGGGTCAGTCGCTCTACGGAACAGCACCAATTCACCACCAATGAGTGAGCCTCCAAGCGAGACCTGTCTACCATATGGCGGTGTTTCGAGTACTCCACCAACATGGCCAGTGCCAATGATGCTGTTCTCAGTGTTACTATCCCACTTGTAGGTCTCCTTGAAAAAACACTTCGGGCGATGATGGAAGAGGATGTGGCACAGGAGGAAAAGGAGGAGGAAGAGGGGTAATTTCCACGGTTATCAGGCCAGTCATTCACAAGTGGCTTGGAGGGTGGGTTCTTGCACCAGCATAGGCCAGGTAAAAAAATTTCAAGCCAGGGAACAGTTCTGGAGGATGAGGAGGACGAGGATGATGAGGAGGAGGAGGAGGAACCGTGTTCACAGCAGAGTGCCACCCAACGCAGCTCGTGGGCATCACTAGAGCATGGCAGGGGGGATATGGAGGACACAGATGATACACCTCCCACAGAGGACAGCTACTCTTTGCCTCTGGGCAGCCTGGCACACATGAGCGACTTCATGCTGCAGTGCCTGCACAATGACAGCCGAGTTGCCCAACTTGTGCTGATTACTGGGTGGCCACCCTGCTGGATCCCTGTTTTAAGGACAACGTGCTGTCCTTAATTCCCTCACTGGAGGGTGATGGGAAGATGCGTGACTACAAGCACACCCTGGTAGACGCTCTGCTGAGGGCATTCCCAAATGACACCGGGGGCTCAGTGGAAGCATAAGGTGAAGGCAGAGGAGGAGGAAGAGGTCGCCAACGCAGCTGTGGCACCGCCAGCACCTCAGAAGGCAGGGTTATCATGGCCGAAATGTGGAAAACTTTGTCAGCAGCAGGCCACAACAAACAGCACCACCAGCTGATAGGCAACATCTTAGCAGGAGGCTGCATTTCAGCAACATGGTGGAACAGTATGTGTGCGCACGCCTACACGTACTGACTGAGGGGTCTGCCCCATTCAACTTCTGGGTCTCCAAATTAGGCACATGGCCTGAGCTTGCCCTTTATGCCTTGGAGGTGCTGACCTGCCCTGCAGCCAGTGTATTGTCTGAACATGTGTTTAGCATGGCAGGGGGCGTTATGACAGACAAGCGCAGCCACCTGTCCACAGCCAAAGTGGACAAGTTAACGTTTATTAAAATGAACCAGGCACAGATCCCACAAGACTTGTCTGTACCTTGTGCAGAATAGATATTTATACGGCCTCACACTGCCATTGGTATACTTAAGTGAACTTATTATCTTTTTTTTAATATGTCTCAATATTTTGGGGGCTACCCCAATTAGAAAAAACAAAGAAAAAACAGTGTTGGCTACCTCCTCCACCGCTACTTCCACCTACACCACCACGGTCACCGCCTCCTCAACCTCTAGGCTCCTACTCCACATCCACCTTCTCCTCCAATTTTTATTTTTTTATGTGATTTTAAGTTATTTCCCTATCCACATTTGTTTGCAGGGCACTTGTCCTACTCCTACCCCCATTGTGCTTCCTTTTGCAGCCCTCTCCAGGACTTTTTTAGAGCCATTTTAGTGCCCAAAAGTTCGGGTCACCATTTACTTCAATGGGGTTCGGGGTCAAGTTTGGGGCCAAACTCAAACTTTTTCGTGAAGTTCGGCCGAACCCGAACATCCAGGTGTCCGCTCAACTCTACTTATAACCGTTAAACATTTTTAAACATCGCCTATGGAGATTTTTAAGTACCGGTGGAGGCAGCAGGTGAGTGGATGCCCGCTAACAGGTGCTGCCATGATGGATCAGAAAAGTGCTCTTTAAATGTAAGGACTTATTCTTGATGGTAGTTAGAATCTTTAATATTTGCAAACAAAATGAAGGTTTCCTATTTAGAATAATAAGCTATCAGGTTAGTAAAACAGCAAAAAATATTCAGTGAAGTGTATTATTTGCAAAAAAAATTGTATTTGAAAGACCGCTGGGCAAATACCGTGTGACAAAAAATATTGCAATGACCGCCATGTTATTCTCTTTGCTAAAAAATTATATATAATGTTTGGGGGTTCTAAGTAGTTTTGTAGCACCGAATACTGATTTTAACATGTAAACAACAAGTGTCAAAAATAGGCTTGGTCCAGAAGTGATTAAGTAAACCTGAAATTTGTACATAATAGTAACAAGCTTGCTTTAGACAAAGTGAAACAAGAATGGTGTACTTTCTGATGCCCATCAATCTGGTGCAAAGTTTGTGGACCATGATGTATGTAAAATGTATGTGTTCTGTAGATTAAAGCAGAACTAAATCTGCTGTGGATCCCTTACCCTCTAATATGCTTGCCTCTAGCAATGCAATGTGCACCCCCCCCCCCTCATTGCTCTGTCCACAACTGTTTTCTTTTGTTCTCCATCTTCTTCCAGGTCCAGAGACTACTTTCTTTGGTCATTCCTTATGCAGCTCTAGTGCATGCATGCTGGAGTTAAGTTGTCCTTTCCCCAGCTTCATTTTACAGATGCTGGAACCATACATTGCATGGTGCATGTGCTAAAACAATAAAATAAATTAGATTGAAAATGGATAAAGCAGCGTTTTGGCTTATAGAGTTTCTTCTGCCAAAAAACTGCACCTGGTATCAGTTTTTTTCCGTGTTTAGTTCTTTTTTTTTTTCAATTTTATGTGAGAAGAGGTGGTCATTACTAAAGTGTGCCTAAGGCAGCATTGGGCTTAAATATAGCCCTGTCTGCTTTAAAAAGTGTGGCAACCTGCCTCCAATAATGCCTTTTGTGATAATTTTTGAGGCAACTATTAATAAGAAGTGCATACTAACAATGGGAATGAGGCAGTACAAAAAGGACCAAGATTGGATTCGCTCTAAAGGTGACACTTATTCATAATGTTAGGTATTATATTATGGATTTTAAAAAATGTGTTGGTAAGATTAAAACTTAAGGAAAGTGTTCTTATTCAACCTGTAAAATGCTTCCCAGGCAGACAATGCAATATCATCCTAGGAGCATTAAAAGATTCCAGACTGTAACACAGAAGTTTTTGAACAATTTCCTGCAGGATTCCACACATCTTTGAAAGAAGGAGTGACAGCATGTGCACTTTTATACCAGATAAAAGTACACAGAAATCTCTCTTCACCTTTAAAGTCGAAAGTTCACAAGTGTGACAATGCAACTTCACAGAGTAAACATGGTCAGTGGCAGACCAGGGACAGCCATGATGGAGCACAATACGAAAGTGATTTTAGTCGCTTTGGAAGGATTTGAAATAGGACAGCTCTGTCATAAGATGAAGCACCAGCACCGTTTGCATAAGTTTGCTTTAGGCTGTAGTTAAAAGGACCGAGGAAGAAAGTTTGAAGGGACAGGAAGCTGAAAAATGCTCTCTGGCTGTTTTCTTCAATGCTTTTTATACAGAGGTCTGTTCAAGGCAGCTCAGGCTTTACTGCCAATCAGTGTCAGCCACCAATCCAAGTTGTCACCGCCAGGATATGACAGCACGGCAGAACAGAATGTCTCCAAATTTAGAATAGAGATAATTGTTTTTTTATACATTCTATTCCTCCCCCTCCTGCTGTCATAAATGCCTAGTCTCAGCCACATTGTCAGGCATAGAGCGTTCTGCCCCACAGGCATAGATAGGCCTTCGCCAAGTTAAATATGCAGACTTCAGACCGTATGGAGAAAAATATGTATGAAAACAACGAGAACCTTTACAATGGTGATAGAAGCCACTACGTTCCTGCATGGTAAACATGTGATTCTGACATTAATGAATACTGAAATTTAGCTGGGAGGGAAACGTTTAAATCTGGACAATTCAAATTGAGCATAAAATAATAACAATAATTAAAAAAACACATAAGCAGAAGTTTTCTTCAGTGAAAACTGAATGTCAAAACATTCAGTAGATCTAGAGATATCGACAGCTGAAGTTATATGGAGATCTCAACTTTTTTTGTAAAGGTCATACTTGGCATGCGTTCTCTTGCCTCTCTATTGGTCCTTTAATAGGATAAGTGACCTCAATAAGCAACAGGGATGCTCATAAGTTAAGATAGGGGTATGCCCAAGCTGAGCTTTTTATGGGAACATTTGAGATTTGAAGACGAATTCAACTGTTAATGCTGTTCTGAATATACTAAAAGTTAATACCGCTTATACAATTTTACATCATATGTTTATTATTAATGCAAGTTTGTGACAGGTTAATTTATAACGTCACAAAACATCACAATAAATAGTTTAAACTGAACATAGCAGCGCTAAATCATCACTTAAATTGATGTCAGT
The DNA here is from genome assembly GCA_018402905.1 of Glandirana rugosa. Classification (NCBI taxonomy): domain Eukaryota; kingdom Metazoa; phylum Chordata; class Amphibia; order Anura; family Ranidae; genus Glandirana; species Glandirana rugosa. Next base: position 196,078 of record BLSH010473572.1, on the reverse strand, counting down.
ATAAACTCATAAAATACAACAGTTAAAAGTCCATAATGATTGTTAAGTCTTCAAGAATAGATATCTGTATGATCTTCTAAAAATTTGCCAGAAATTACACCATGGACTTCTAACTGTTGCATTTTTATGAGTTTATACCGACATCATTTTAAGTGATGATTCAGCGCTGCTATGTTCAGTTTAAACTATTTATTCTGATGTTTTGTGATGTGATGTATGTTTATTAACAGCAGCAGCTATGGTCATTATATCCACTCATATTTAGTGAATGATGTTATATGATTGACATCAGTTTAGCACTGATCGCTACATTGGGTGCGCATTAATTTGGTTGTTTTTAGGTTAATTTGTAAGCTAGACTCTGGGTAAAAATGATAATCTTAAGATCTCATTTCTATGCACATATATATGTCCTATCTTATTTAGCTTCAAGTATTCTCCATGTTCAGCACCCACCCACCCCAACCCTTAGTCTGCTAGTTCAGCATGGTGTTTTATAGGTAACATATGTCTTTGTATAGAAGTGGACTGGAGGATGCCTTTTTTACATATTATTAAATACATTATTTTAAATTTCCTGTCATTCCCTTTATATATGTCCTAATTCCCCTTCCTACCTTTTCCCATTCTGGTTTAATTGTTTCATTTTATATATATATATATATATAATATATATATATATTTTGAAATGTCGCGACCAGTCCATCCAGCTTGTTTGCCCTTGTCTCTTGCCATACTCGGTCACGTGACTCCCTGTTGGGTGACGCGGCCCTTACCCGAAAGTTGCGGTCGGTCTGGCCACCATCAGCACGGTCCTGCAGGCAGCGTTTGCTATGGTATCCACCTGCCCAGGTGCACGCCTCATCCTGCGTTTTTTTGGGCTTACTGCAGCCCTCATTTCCACCAACTACCCAGGATACATTTCATCATGATACCGCATGCCCACCAGCAGTCCTCCAGGACAGTTCCATTGCTGTTGATATGATGGTTGTTCTAAAATACCGCTTGCAAGATACTGAAATGTAAGTTGATGCAATACATTTCTTTGGTGTTTTTAATCAATTCTGACCTGGCGCCCTTTTCTTCCTTTTCATTCACATTGCTGCTGAGGGTCATCCTGCCTTTCATGGAGCTGTCGGCCAGTCTTTGTTGTTACACCAAGCAATGTTCCACCCTCCACTTCACTGGACTATGATGGACTGATATGCTCAATTCTATGTTTATTTCAATTTTAGCCTGTATCCGCTGACTTATCCCTTATACTGTCATTTTGTTTTTACAATGTTTTCATTGTTCCCAGTGTGAGCCGGCACATTAGCCTTGAGATGGTATTGTATGGTATTCTAATAATAGTACCCACACATCTTATGGGTAACTGAAAGAAATATGCTTCCAAAGCTGTACTTCCATGGGCAGCTTCCTATCCTTAAGCTGATGAATGGACACTGAAAAAGAAGTAGTCCATTGAGGAGTATATGCCTCTTTTTTTAAACAAGTTTACAGTGTTGAAATAGTGGCAACACAGCATAATGCAGGAGATCTTGATTGGTTTACAAAGCTGCTTCTTCTTAAAGTCCAACTCTGGGAGTTACCAAAAACCCAAAAAAACAAAAGCTACCCTTGCAGTTAGGCCTTCCGCATTGCAAGGCCTAAATGGTGTATAACTTTAGGTGTTGAGGTAATATTTACTGTACTGATTGCTCCAGCAGGCTCCCTACATCTGTCTGACTGTTCCTCTAAAGTCTTCTCTTTAAGGCACTCTGGATCATGGCCATGCAATAACTTTATAAAGGGATCGTTCACAAGCTGTTGTGGAGGAGAGCCTGCCGAAGTGAGGAGTAAGGTTAGCATTACACTTTAATCCTCATCCCCTAGTGTTAATGACACGTTTTTTGGTAATTTCTAGGGTTGGACTTTAAGGGAAGCAAATACAGAGGGAGATTTCAGGCACTGGCTTTAGCTGTATTTATAACATCATTTTACACCATACATTACTAAATTTAGTGGCAGATGTTAAAGCCTAACTAGAGACTTTTGTTTAGTTTTGGGTAGAATGTGGAAGAGTTACATTTTCTGTCAGATTTTTATTCTTTACTATATGCCCACTGGAGAGATTTTCTCTTACTTCCTGTCTTTATAATGCTGGTACAAGAAATGGAGGGGTTAAGGCTGTCAGTGGGAGGCATGGAGAGCAAAGAAACCATTGCCAAACTCGCTATTCCAAAAATGTGTTTTTGTTTGTGTCCCCATTAGAGAGGTTAGAGAGGCCAGGGCTAGGGGGGAGAGATTTGCATTCGGGAATGTCAGATTGCTTATTGAATGGCCTCGAGCACCTGTAGAGTCCTCCAACGGTCTCATAACCAAATTAAAATCTCCTCCAAGTAGGTGGAGAGCCTCGGGGAAGTCCTGTATCCAGGAGACCATGTCTTGAAGAAAAGAGGTATCAGGGGAGTTGGGAGCATAAATATTGGTAATAGCCCTGTCCTCAAAAGCAGAAACCCATCCTGGAGGAGATGAATAGGGAAGGGAGGGAGTTCAAGTATAGGCCCCACCTCAAAGAGCCAAAGTGAGGGGTGAAAATGACGACTTCTGCGCAGCAAAGGAATGAATGAACAACTGCGGAAAAAAGCACATAACTCACATTTAGGCCTAATAGCAGTACCAGAACCTGAGATTAACAACGAGAAGTGAAAATACATTCTATGTGTTAACCACAGGGCAGGGTAGTGTAATAGAGGAGAGAAGAAGGTCAATAGCTACCAGCGTACACCCTGAGTTTCAAAATATGCTGGAAGTCAGAGTGTATCAGCAGAATTCTGAGTGCTTAGGTTGGTTAGTGATGCGACTCTGTTTAAATGAAAAATCAAATATGGTTTCCATACATGTGAAGAGGTGGATTTTGTCGGCACATATGAAACTGATGGATTTAAAATGTAAGCATTTATTTATCTCATTAAAATACAAAATTCTACATTAAAAGACACAAGAAAACTAAGATATCATTTTAGGGGACTCTTAGTGAACTGCAAGTGGAACAGTTCCACATGTGACAATGGAATGACACACAATACCAAACATAGTACATATACGTGGAACAGGAGGTCGGCGCGTTTCGCAACAAATGTGCTTCCTCTAAACCTTTCTCTTGCAGACTATAGATAGAGAGTACATCATGTAAGAATATATCCAAATATAAGAAATATAGACATGTTAATACACTGCCATCCAAAAATATATATCAGCAAATATCAGTGTATAATAGCTTACTTGTAGTCCCCTTGAGTACCCCAATGAGGCAATGTAGTCAGGGGGGCGGGCACAGGGGATAGGAAATGGCAGAGCGTATTGTGCAATTCACAGAGTTCTAGACGTAATATGTGTGTACATAGTTTTAGTTAGAATGGAAACATTTCTTAATTTTACAATAAAGTAAAAATTAAAAATTAAATCAAAAAGGTAGATTAGTACCTGTATCGATGGGTTAAATTTAACCCGGTGTGTGCACACACTAATAGAAGGTGAGCATCAAATAGCAGGACATATCTAGAAAAGCTGGGACATAATAAAAGGGAGGATGTTATAATTATACTATTGTCTAAACCATTATAACCACCAGAGTGTATCGCTACAAAGCTTAATACTGGTGGAATGTATTGTAACAATTTACTGTTTAGATGTAAACTCCTAAGGAATTTATACCTAGAATGTGGTAGATGATAGATAATAGTAGTGGGCTTCTCTTTAGATTTCAACATCCACTAGGGTAAGAGTAGTAATCCAAACATAGATATACCTATAGACAATAGTATAATTATAACACCCTCCCTTTTATTATGTCCCAGCTTTTCTAGATATGTAATGTTCTGCGTCAGCTGGAGAGGTAAAAATGAGGTGTTCCTCTGAAGGTGCAGGATGGCCGGGTAGGCCAATGCAAATTTGACATGGTTGCTATACAGGGTTGAGAAAATTGAGGAAAATGCTTTGCGTTGCTTCATCACGTCAACTGAATAATCAGCAAATAGTAGCAGATCCAAGCTCTATATCGATAGAGTAGGCTAGTGTTGGCACTTTTGAAAAATTGCATTCTTGTCAGCATAATTAAGGTATCTAACAATGATAGGTCTTGCTTTGGTGCACTGCTCTGAGGTCTGGCCTATGCGGTGTGCACGCTCAATGACACATGGAGTGCACAGGCCAAGCAGTTCAGGGATAGATTTGGAACAGACCTCTGCAAGCTATATATTATAAAATGTTTCTGGTAGACCTATAATGCACAAATTGTTGTGTCTTCCACGATTCTCCAGATCCTCAATTTTATCCCACAGATCTCTGTTAGCTTGGGAGAGGCGCGCTATGGTTGCTGAGCTGGCAGCAGTATCATCCTCAATGGAGGAAATCCGCTCCTCTGCCTGTGCAATTTTCTCTGCCTGTGTTAGGAAAGGAACATTTTGCTAAAAACTGTGTTTCCGCGGTGGTGCGCACGCCTGGGGCTATTTAAACCTGGAGATTCCATCAGCGGGTGCTGCTCGTTCTACAGCGTTCCTGACCTGTAAGCCTCAGCTCCTGATACCTGTTCCTGTGTTTGCTCTGCCTCCTGTTGACCCGGCTTGTCCTGACCTGCTGTTCTGCTGCCTGCACCGACCCCGGCTACCCACGACCATCCGATTGTCTGCTCCTTTGTACCTCTGCTACCCGCCCGTTAACGAACCTTGCTTGGACTCTGACTACCCGTTTGCCTGATCCTCTTGTACCTTCCTGCCTGCCTGTTGCCGACCCAGCCTGTACGACCATCCTTCTACCTGCACGTCTTCTGGAGCCTCACTACACCATCGGTGACCCTCCAGCCCTCGTGCCATCCCGCACTCTTGGGCCTCTGTCTCCACTACCAGGGGTCCTTGAATTGGGTGCGCAAGAGCGGTTGTTCCCTGCACAAGACAGACTCCACCACCAGGTACGTGACAGAAACGAGCAGCCATGACTGAGTCTGCACAGGGAACCCCCTCCGCCATGGATGACTTGTGTGCACATCTTGCCTGCCTTACCCAAGCCATCAAGAATTTACAAGAAGGATATACCCGGTTGGAAGAGCGGGTACAGGAACTATCTGCCGCCCCGACCTCCGGTGCTTCTGCGGCCCGTACCATTGTGGCTCTGCCCTCGGAACCCAAGGTCCCGCTGCCGGATAAGTTCTCCAGGGACTGACGTAAGTTCCGGGTCTTTCGGAGTGCGTGCGATTTATACCTGGGACTGCAGCAACGCACGTTTTCCCTGGAAAGCACGAAGGTCGGATTTATCATTTCCCTTCTTCAGGGTGAGCCCCAGGCATGGGCTCTCAAACTATGGGAGCAAAATGCCCCCAAGTTGCTACCACTGCAGCCTTCTTCCAGGCCATGGCGCAGCTGTACAAAGACCCCCACTTGGCTGCCACCGCAGAAGCTACTCTGCACAACCTCTAGCAGGGCCGTCGCCCAGTGGAGGACTATGCTGCCGAATTTCGGCGCTGGAGATCGGACACAGCCTGGGGCAGCGCGGCTCTCCTGTTCCAGTTCCGTATGGGACTTTCGGAACCCCTAAAGGATGAGCTGGCGCGAGTGGGGATCCCTAAGACCTTGGAGGAGCTGATCACCCTGGCCATCTCCATCGATCGGCGCCTCAGAGAGCGCCGCGCCGAAAGGTCTTCTGGGTCGTCACGCCCTACCTGGATGCTTCCTCGGGTTCCCAGCTACCCGACACCGCCTTCCTTTCACCCCATATCCTCCTCCTCCTCTCCGCAGGATGTCGCGAAACCCATGCAGATTGGACTGCTTCGGCCTTCCCTCAGCGCTGAGGAAAGACAGCGCTGGTTCCAGCTGAATGTTTGCCTGTACTGCGGAGAACCTGGCCACATGGTCAGGACATGTCCCGCGAAGCGTGGTAAGTGCTTGACCACTGTCTCCAATGACCTGACCAAGTCTCTTGCTCATCTTACCCTTTCCCTGTCTTTACAGCTTCCCGGAGGGACTATCACGGTGCCAGCAATCCTTGACCCAGGGGCGTGCAGTTGTTTTATCGACTTGGATTTTGCTACACAACACCACGTTCCCCTGCAACCCAAGGCACATAAACTGGTGATCCGCTAGGCCGACGGGTCGCCCATCAAATCAGGGACTGCTACGCATGAGACGGTCCCTCTTCTCTCCTGCACCGTGGATGGTCACCAGGAACGTCTGCGGCTGGATGCCATCGCATCTCCTCTTTGCCCCATCATCCTGGGATTACCTTGGTTCCAGGCCCATAACCCCAGCATTGACTGGACCACCGGAGTCGTCCACTTTCAGTCACCCTACTGCCGCCATAATTGCCTGAATTCCAGAGATGGAACTGTCCCTTCACTCCTCAGCCTGGAATCCGATACTGAACCTGACATTCGGACTCTCCTCCCGCAGGCTTACCATTCATTCCTGGATGTTTTTAGCAAGAATTGGGCTGACAAGCTTCCGCCGCATAGGCCCTATGATTGTCCTATCAACCTGCTGCCCAGAGCTGAAGTGCCTTTTGGGAGGATTTACCCTCTTTCCGAGCCTGAACTAGCGGCTCTTAAATCGTACCTGGACGAAAACATCAAGAAGGGGTTTATCAGACCATCCACATCGCCGGCTGGGGTCGGTATCTTCTTTGTAGAGAAGAAAGATCACTCGCTCCGGCCGTGCGTAGACTACAGGGAGCTCAACCGGGTAACCATTAAAAACCGGTACCCGCTACCCTTGGTTCCGGAACTTTTCCAGCGGCTGGGGTCGGCAACCATCTTCACGAAACTCGACCTATGTGGGGCATACAACCTCATCCGTATTAGAGAGGGAGACGAGTGGAAGACCGATTTCCGCACTCGTTTTGGGCATTACGAATATTTGGTGATGCCCTTTGGCCTTTGTAATGCCCCAGCGACATTCCAGCACTTTGTCAATGACGTGTTCCGAGACTTCCTGGACCTCTTCGTGATAATATATCTGGACGACATCCTGGTCTTCTCTATTTCCCTGGAGGAACACCGCAGGCACGTCACCAAAGTTCTGGGGCGACTCCGGCAGCACGGCTTGTACGCCAAAGTGGAAAAATGCTCTTTCGAACAGCCGAGCATGCATTACCTGGGATTAATTATCTCCACAACAGGCATCCATATGGACCCCCAAAAGGTTTGCACTATCTTGGAATGGCCCGCACCAACAGACCGAAAAGGGGTACAGAGGTTTGTGGGCTTTGCAAACTTTTATAGAAAGTTCATAAAGGGATTTTCTGCCATTGTGGAGCCTATCACTCGCTTGACCAAGCAGAACACACGATTCGGGTGGTCCCCCGAGGCTCAGGACGCCTTTCAGAGACTCAAGTCCCTTTTCACTTCAGCTCCCATCCTGAAACACCCGGATCCAGCCTTGCCATACGTCCTTGAGGTGGACGCATCAGAAATGGCAGTAGGAGCCATTCTGTCCCAGCGTCAGGGTGTCAAGGCCCTGCTTCACCCAGTAGCCTTCTTCTCCAGAAAATTAACCGCACCAGAGCGGAATTATGATGTGGGAGACAGAGAGCTACTGGCCATCAAATCGGCTCTAGAGGAATGGCGGTATTTGCTGGAAGGGGATTTTCATCCTGTCCTCATCTTCACGGATCATAAGAACATCGAGTACCTCCAAACAGCAAAGAGGCTAAGACCTCGGCAAGCCCGCTGGGCACTGTTCTTCTCCAGGTTCCACTTCCATTTGACATACCGCCCAGGGTCGAAGAATGGCAAGCCCGATGCCCTGTCCCGGATGTTCTCGGAGCCAGGAAGTACTGTCCCACCTGACACCATACTGCCGGCACGGAATTTCCTTCTGTCCGATGAGGACTTTCTTTCCCAACTCCGTCGGGTTCTGGCCGGTTCCACTGCCGACAGAGACCCTCGACTGACTGTCAGGAATGGACTATGGTGGCTAGAGCAGAAAATGTTTATTCCACCAAGTTTACGTCTTAAGATCTTGGGTCGGTGTCACAACCATAAACTGGCCGGTCACTTTGGTGCTCGAAAGACCGCAGAGCTCATCTCTCGGTCATTCTGGTGGCCCAACATTACCGAGGACTGCAGGAAATATGTTGGGGCCTGTCCTGTCTGTGCCAGGAATAAAACGGACAAGGCTAAAGCCTGGGGTCTCCTAAACCCTCTCCCCATACCTGAGCGCCCGTGGTCACAACTGGCGATGGATTTTATTGTGGAACTTCCCCCGTCTGAAGGCTTTACGACCATCTTCATCATAGTGGACCGAATGACGAAGATGGCACACTTCATCCCCATGAAGGGGACCCCCTCTGCGGCCGAAACGGCCAACACTTTTATAAGAGAAGTCGTGCGACTTCACGGAGTGCCCAGTAATATTGTGTCCGACCGGGGGGGTCCAGTTCACGTCCAGGTTCTGGAGAGCCTTATGTTCTAGTTTAGAGATTGAGCTCGCATTTTTGTCTGCCTACCATCCGCAGACTAACGGCTAGACAGAGAGGACGAACCAAACCCTGGAACAATACTTGCGCTGCTTTGCTTTTTTTTCACAGAACGATTGGGTTGCACTGCTGCCTGTGGCCGAATTTGCCTATAACAACACCATTCACTCGGCCACCCAGCAGTCCCCATTCTGGGCCAACTATGGATTCCACCCTACATTTCTGCCCGACCTGAATCCGGAAAGTTCCGTCCCAGCAGATATCACCAGCTTCCTCCAACTGCAAGACTCTACAGGAGACACTATCGAAATCTCAGGAATCCAACAAAGAGGCTTATGACAAAAGGAGGCGGGGGGAGCTGGAGCTCCAACCGGGCAATCGTGTCTGGCTATCCACCAGGAATCTAAAGCTGGCCTGCCCTTCAAAGAAGTTGGGACCAAGATTTCTGGGGTCCTTCCCAGTTAAGAGGAGGATAAACCGGTTGGCATTTGAATTGGATCTCCCGCCATCCCTGCGGATCCACCCGGTTTTTCATGTATCCCTACTGAAACCCATGGTCCTCGACTCCTTCTCGGGTCGGAAGGTGGGCCCACCCGATCCAATCTTAGTCAACGGAGAGGAGGAGTTCGAGGTGGAAGCCATCTTAAACAGCCGCCGGAGACCTGGGGGGACCCAGTATCTAATCAAATGGAAGGGATTTGGTCCGGAGGAGAACTCCTGGGAGCTTGAGGAGAACATACACGCCCCCGGACTGATCCAGGCCTTCAGGAAAAATCGCCAGGGTGGTGGTACCCGGTGAGGCATCCGGAGGCTGCCCCTTGGGGGGGGGTAATGTTAGGAAAGGAACATTTTGCTAAAAACTGTGTTTCCACGGTGGTGCGCACGCCTGTGGGGCTATTTAAACCTGGAGATTCCATCAGCGGGTGCTGCTCGTTCTACAGCGTTCCTGACCTGTAAGCCTCAGCTCCTGATACCTGTTCCTGTGTTTGCTCTGCCTCCGGTTGACCCGGCTTGTCCTGACCTGCTGTTCTGCTGCCTGCACCGACCCCGGCTACCCACGGCCATCCGATTGTCTGCTCCTTTGTACCTCTGCTGCCCGCCCGTTAACGAACCTTGCTTGGACTCTGACTACCCGTTTGCCTGATCCTCTTGTACCTTCCTGCCTGCCTGTTGCCGACCCAGCCTGTACAACCATCCTTCTACCTGCACGTCTTCTGGAGCCTCACTACATCATCGGTGACCCCCCAGCCCTCGTGCCATCCCGCACTCTTGGGCCTCTGTCTCCACTACCAGGGGTCCTTGAATCGGGTGCGCAAGAGCGGTTGTTCCCTGCACAAGACAGACTCCACCACCAGGTACGTGACAGCCTGATTCTGCAGCTCCATGTGTAGCTGTTCCAGCCCCTTCTAGACTGCTGTGTCCACTGTGGCAGCTAGGGCGGGGGTGAGGAGAGTGACCACCGCCTGTGCTATATCCGCAGGTGTGGCAGGGTCAAGTGCAGGCTGTCCTGTGGGAGATTGTGAGGTATCAGAGTTGCTGGCAGCAGGCGCCATTTTAGCTGCGGCCGCCGGAAGTTCAGTCGATGGCTGAGGATTAAAAGTGGGCAATCGTATGAGGTGTCGCTCCACAAAGCGATCCATGTGAGCTGGCTGGGTGCAGGGAGGTGACAAGGGGCTCCCCGGAGTACTGGCAGGCTTCTTGTGCAGGCTTTGGGAGAGGGACAGAATGGGAACTCGTTCTCCTACCTCCTCCTCATGTGGCACCGGAACCTGAAGTTCTTAGGTAAATATTTTCATTATATCTTTTCATGTGACAACACTGAAGAAATGACACTTTGCTACAATGTAAAGTAGTACAGCTTGTATAACAGTGTAAATTTGCTGTCCCCTCAAAATAACTCAACACAGCCATTAATGTCTAAACCACTGGCAACAAAAGTGAGTAGACCCCAAGTGAAAATGTCCACATTGGGCCCAATTAGCCATTTTCCCTCCCCGGTGTCATGTGACACATTAGTGTTACAAGGTCTCAGGTGTGAATGGGGAGCAGGTGTGTTAAATTTGGTGTTATCGCTCTCATTCTCTCATACCGGTCACTGGAAGTTTAACATGACACCTCATGGCAAAAAACTCTCTGAGGATCTGGAAAAAAGAATTGTTGCTCTACATAAAGATGGCCTAGGCTATAAGAAGATTGCCAAGACCCTGAAACTGAGCTGCAGCACGGTGGCCAAGACCATACAGAGGTTTAAGAGGTTCCACTCAGAATGGGCCTCACCATGGTCGACCAAAGAAGTTGAGTGCACATGCTCAGCATAATATCCAGAGGTTGTCTTTGCGAAATAGACGTATGAGTGCTGCCAGCATTGCTACAGAGGTTTGAGGGGTGGAGGGTCAGCCTGTCAATGCTCAGACCATACGCCGCACACTGAATCAAATTGGTCTGCATGGCTGTCATCCCAGGAAGAAGCCTCTTATAAAGATGATGCACAAGAAAGCCCACAAACAGTTTGCTGAAGACAAGCAGACTAAGGACATGGATTACTGGAACCATGTATTGTGGTCTGATAAGACCAAGATAAACTTATATGGTTCAGATGGTGTCAAGCATGTGCGGCGGCAACCAGGTGAGGAGTACAAAGACAAGTGTGTCTTGCCTACAGTCATGAGTTCTGCGGCACTGGGAGCTACAGTTCATTGAGGGAACCATGAATGCCAACATGTATTGTGGCATACTGAGCAGAGCATAATCCCCTCCCTTTTGAGACGGGGCCACAGGGCAGTATTCCAACATGATAATGACCCCAAACACACCTCCAAGATGACCACTGCCTTGCTAAAGAAGCTTAACCACTTCAGCCCCGGAAGGATTGGCTGCTTTAGGACCGGAGCCCTTTTTGCGATTCGGCGCTGCGTCGCTTTAACTGACAATTGCGCGGTCGTGCGACGTTGTAATTTCGTCGGTTAGGAAGGCCCCGACTTCACCAATTCGAAGAAATCGTTCCGTCACCAGTAGAACCTCCACACAAACCCCAGTAATAGTACAACCTTATGACGGGACACCGGGGCAGAGTTTTCCCTCCCCTAATACGAGACGAGTCATACGGTGTTATGTACAACCGTAAGTACCAAGGGAGTTACTTGACATCGAGGGTCACGGCGTCTTGAGTACTGACATCCGTTCTGTGTGAACAGAAACATGAGGAGTGGACCAACGGCGGCGTGTACGAACTGTGGT